>JAVQJG010007826.1:0-17754 GCA_036024015.1 Craterocephalus amniculus | reverse complement strand
TGTATGTATGTATGTATGTATGTATAAAATACACTGACTGGCAGTTGTTTGCAAAGGAGGGAGCGACTGACGTCATGTTAAGCCCAAGGAGATATTTACCAAACCTCATCAACACTATAGCCCTGCCAGCCAGCCCAGCTTTGAGTGGTAAGTTTAGCATTTCTGATAATGTTAGTTGAAACTATATCTATGTCCTTTTTTAAGTCTTGCGTTTAAATAAGTTTTAGACAAATGAATGTCAGCTGGTTGTTTATATTATAGCAACTGCAGAGATGTGTTTGACAAGCTTGTTGCAGAACTTACCAGAGAAATGAGTGGAGCAGCTCATCTGTGTTTGGACCTGTGCAGATGCTCCTGCTCCTCATCCACTCAGCCTCCGTCGTGGTGTTTGTGCTGGCCAGCATGTGTGCAGTGCCGCTGCAGGGTCAGAGGCCGGGTCAGGTGGACCCTCTGACGGTTTACCGGGCGGACCCGCAGTGCTGGGACTCGTCCTCGGCTCTGCTGCTGGAGATGCGCTCTCCGAGGATCGCGGACACGGTGCCCGCTCTCTGGGATCTGATGGAGTCTCTCAAGTCATCAGACAACGGAAAGCACACGGCTCTGTTCTGGGATTTGGCCCGGGTCTTCTGGGACATCTATCTGGACTGCGTCTTGTCCAGAAGCCACGGCTTGGGGCGCAGACACATTACGTCAGTGCACTCCCTCATTAGGGACATTCCCTACTGACAGTAAGTATTCAAAAACACGAGTGAAGTGTGTACACGTGGACCGTTTTCTTTGCATTGGGGCAAATCCTTGCAAATTAGCATTTCCTTTGGGTCAAATGAACGTGCAACAGGCGGATCTGATTGTCGTTCCCTGAACTTTAAATGAACATATATTAAAATAAAATTATAGTTATTCAGGTACAATCCTTCACAAAGCATTTGGTACTTATATGATTGGCTGTTGTAGCTATAGCAACATGCTTTAATAGCTGCATTAGTCACTGCTTTTAATACCATAACTTCTCAAAAAACGCCATAGAATTAAAATAGATTAAATTGGAGCACTATTTCTTTTGAGTTCTCATGTTAATGATTAGGCTATTATAGTTGGAATAGACATTATTCCACTTATTTAACTGACTGTTTTTAAAGAAAACATTACACCCTACACTAGCGAGCGATTAAATTTTAAGCACTTTTAAGTCACTTTTTTGCCATGATTTTCTAATTGGCACCATTTGATTAGATGAGACACTTATTACTACCTTTGTAAGGCCTGCAGGACACAGGTATCACAGACACACAGCTGTATCATACACTTGATTTTTTTTCTACCACGTCCCAATTTCTTTTCACCTTTTGGTGTCATTTAACTCAAAATCAGTTGATGAAACAGTAAATTTATGACTTGCCTTTAACATTTCATATAATTTCCCTGTTCTATTGTCAATAACACATTTGTTTCCATAATTTGCGAGTGAATTTGTTGGGTTTTTTTACGTTTACACAATGTCTCAACTGTTTTTGGTTTGAGTTTGAATTATTTGTTGAACAGAATAAAAATATGCTTGTGTGGGAATTTAATACAATGCTTAGCCCTTCTCTCTCTTCCCCTTCTTTTATTTCCCTGAATGTGTTTCCCTCGAGTCCTTCAAGTTCAACAGCTCTGGCGTAAACTCCCGAGCGTGGCTGAGTGTCAGAGTGAGACGTAGAGGACACATCACGACCCTGAAGACTGAACCAAATAAATACACATCATACCAAGCAATTAAGGAGACTAACCAATGAACAGCCTTCATCATTATTTTGTTGTTAATCAAAATTATATATTTTCTTCTCATGTGTTTACCCAGGGTTAAAGGATATCTCTTGTACAATAAATGTATATGTTTAAGTAAAGCATAATAAAGTATTAAGACATATTAAAATAGCATACAGATATTTGCTCATTTTTTATTTTTGCTGTGGACAACATTATCATCTCAGTTAGAAAATTAATTATTAAATTGACTTAATTAATCAACTATAACTTATCTGAAAAGAGAAAAACTCAGATTATTTCTTGCTGCTCCATAAATGTCCTGTTATGTCTAGCGAAAGCCTTTATCAGCACAAAAAAATGCAGGAAATCTAAATGTGGTTGTATCGGTACTGTTCTGGTTGTGTGTGGTTTTAGGTGGTTACATTAAGCTAGTAGTTTGCACAATAGAAAAGGTGGACATGTGGTCTCACTAGCTTTGCATTTTGTCAGACAAATTCTTTTAATATAGGCTATCACTCTTAAACAACAATAATGACAATTTTGTTCAACCAAATTAGGCAGAAGTTGCATCAATGAGGCTTTTTGCCATAATAATATCAAGGGAACAACTGTTTTTTAGCCTTAGTAGCCCTTTTGCCAAGTAGTGAGTCATATATGTTTATAAGTCAAAACAGATTCTTCTCCCTAGTTTACTACCTGCCATCAAATGTCGAATAAACTGGCAGGAGCTGAAACATTACCTGATCATGAAAGGCAAAAAAGCTCACAATTAAACTAATAAGTTAATACTTCGCCAGTAGGGCCCGGGATACCCAGTAGTTATTTTCTCTTAACTGGTTAACTAACTATCAAGTGTCAAAATCACTACTAGCGGGTCAATTAAAAATAAAGCGCTGACTAGTTCACCTAGTTGCATGAAATAGTAATTAAGTGGGTGGGGGAAATACCAAACAAGCTCCCCACTGGCATCCACTCAGCATTTTATCTGAAGACCAAGTCTGCAGGCAGGAATCTCCTCTCCACTTCCAAGTTTTGGAGGTCATCTCTGAGAGTTATTTTCATCACGGAGGATAGAGTTCAGTCCTGTACTGACGTGACGTCACGACGAGGGGTGGGCAGTATGTCTATGGGCAGTCACGTCTTCCGCAAAGTTTATTTTACTTTCACTTTCAGGCTACTTCTAACTGTTCAGTTTCTACTTTCAGCTCTCTTTGAAACTTCTCCAAAAGTAAGTTGGGGGTAGGCTATATAAAAGCTTCAAAAGCGGCTATGATGCATCTCTGACAGAGCTGGTACCCGTTCACCGACAGTCCTGTACTACAACAACCCCTACCTAAACTGGTAAGTCTGAGAATAATGGAGTTCAAGTCCTAACGCTTGATTTAATGTCTAAATCGGAATGACCCACCATCAGTTTCAACAATAATAATAATAATGGTTTCCAATTCAAAACCTTTAATCAGTGGTTAATTTTACTTCGCGTGACAGTATGTTACAGGTTGGTAAATCGGTGGACAAGCTCGCTTTCCGGTAAATTTTAGGTGAAGCAGGGAATGACATGAACATTTTCTTGCTGAATGACGCAGCAAAGTCACCGCGTCATTATGTAGGCTACTGAAGTAAAGTTCAGTCTCTCACGGTGTATAGGCTACTTTGCACTGTTTACAATAATTTGCACTTGTTTTCTAAAATGTGTGAAAGTGTGAAACAATACATTTATGTTTCAAACTTCAAACTTTATTTATTTATAGAGCGCTTTTCATGCCATTGGCAACACAAAGTGCTATACAAAATAAAAACAGGTTTAAATACATAAAAGCCTTCACACATTGTATTCACATCTCTCAGTTACACAGGAATGGACACACGCACACAGACACACACACGCACTCACACACACACACATTTACCCATTGACACATCAACACCTCTTTTTCCTCATATTCTAATTTAAAATAAAATCACAAGTTTCTGTCTCTTAATTAAATGTAATAAAATGGAAATCTAAAAAACTTTGGACTGGACTTCAGTTAAAACTAAAGTATTCTGATAACCATTTTGTTTCTTGTTACTGATCTTGTCTGTCTCCTCAGATTTAAACACCTTAAGTAATTTATTTGTATTCACCTCAAATGTTCTTCACATTATTGCTCTGATTAAACCTGAAAATGACATGCTATTATGCAACTTATTGACAGAAACAGAAATCCCCTGTTAGTTTCACATGCAGTAGTAAATTATAGTAGGACTAAATTGCTTTTTTCAGGTCTGAATGCATGATTCACTTGTTCAAATTCCAGATAGAAGAAAGGTGAAATGCAGGCTGCCAGAGTAGACTTCTCTGTAATGCTACCAACTTACAAAAAGTGCAGTGACTGGCTGCAGAAGTATGCAGCGTGATTGTCAAAATGGTTTGTCACCACTGAAGTACATTCCAAAGATGAACCCAAATGTTTTGTCACATGTTTAATGGACAGATCTTATAACAGGAACTCATAACAAAACAAATAGCTGAACTGCAAGTCATCTTAATAGTTAAGATAAATTAAGAGAAAATTGAGCCATTATGAGGTGGAAGAGGCAATGATTTTCCATATATTTGCTATGGATATGAAGGACTTTTAACTCAATATTATGAACGCTGTAAGATCCTCTTGAAAAGCATCACAATGTTTTAGAAATACAGTCTTTCCTGAATCTGTTTTTGTAACAAACTTAAAAAGATAACACGTAGTTATTGGAATTAAATTCCATATCCAGTTGCAAAGCTTATCATACAAGGCAAAATACTTACAATCAGAAACACTAGAGAAAAAGATATATGCTAAAGAGTTCACCTATAATTTGTGTACTTTGTTAGAATAAATCAGAGTCAGAGTCTCAGGAAATGTAAAAGCATTAACATCGTCTTTGTTTAAACAACCTCTTTTGCTTTTTATTGATCTAATTTATTTTCATTCTATAACAGTATCCATAAAATAATGTGTTTTATTTGTGAAAAGCAAGTGTTCCAAAAAAAAGAAGCTGCATCATTTTCTTTCCCTACTTTCAATAAGGTAAACTGTAGAAGGTACATGTGTATTTTTTCTTCAATGAAATATAAAATATGTGATTGTTAAAAAAGTCAGTTTAGCTTTCTAGAAAAAAGCAGGTGATGCAGAGTTCTTCTGAGGAGCAACAGCACAAAAATGAATCTTTCCTTGCTTTCTCCCTCCCAGAAATCAGCCTTCAGTTTGCGAACAGACATCTGAAAAGTTCTGATGACTAATGACCAATTAAAATAGCTGAGATGAGAAAACTAAGACTGGTTTGTCAAATAAAAATTTCCAACCGAGTGCCCCAAAGTTTTCATTTTCAAATGAAAATGAAAAATATCCACTTTTAAATAGACACAATAAAGCAAACAGTATTTAAATAAATCAAGGCTTATGGCAGCACAAACAACCCAAGATAATCCACGTAAACATATTCTTGTACTTTCTGATTTAAAGTCGGTGAAGTCAGTCATTTTAGAAGTTATTGCAATGAACCTGTAATTATTGAGAGGAACCTGAAGTTTCTTACACTTTGTTTTGAACACAGAAAATGGATTTCCACAAACGCTTGCTAGAGGTGAGTAAAGCCCTGTCGCGGCACGAGGAGAAAGCTTTAGCATTTCTCTGCAAAGACCTCCTGAAGCGTGACGTAACGTCGCTGGAGTCTGCCAATGATCTCTTCAGCTGTCTGATGGACCAAGACCTCCTGTCACCTTACGAACCCCAACTGCTGACGGAGCTTCTCCTCACCATCAAGCGCCCCCCTCTGCTGCGGAAACTCGAACTGCCTGCCAAGGCCTATTCAGAAATAAGCCTCATATCGCCTTATAGGTGGGATGAACACATTTAGTACAATAACAACTGCTGAAACTCATAGGATAGTGACATTACTACAGTAGATCGATGGGGTTTTTCCCCATGCAAATAAAGAACGGCCGAAATCAGTTAACTACAGATGGAGGAAGGCATATAAATTATGCCTTTAATCAGTGTATCAGTGTGTTTTAAATTGACGAAATATCTAGCCACACTTATTAGATGTAGGGCATTTCATGAAATCAATTGAAGGTCAGAAAAGTGATTAAAAAAATCTGCATAGCAACATCCTACAAAATAAATCATATTTTCTGCTGTGTGATTTTTGTTTTACTCAACATCAATAGTCTATAAAATATTGAATTGTGTCTTTAATTTTTGCTTATTTTTTTCCTATATCATATGTTAGAAAATTGGAAATCATTTGTTTTTTTATTTTGTCATTGCAGGAAACTGCTCTACAACCTGTCTGAGGACATTACTAAGAACGAGTTGAACGATATAAAGTTCATGTTGAAAGATGAACTCCCGCGAAGAAAACTAGACGAGAGTGCTGTGAGTGCTTCTTGGTTGATTTTTTAATAGAATCCAAGAAGTTCCTGCCACTGATGTGACAGGGGCTGAATATTCTTTCTTCCATACTGAGGAAGGTAATTAAGTCTGAGATTAATGTAACCTTCCCAACTTTTCAGACTACTCTGGAACTCTTCCTGGAGCTGGAATCCATGGACCTAATAAATGACACTGATCTAGATAAACTAGGGAGCATCTTCACATCAGTCAGTCCTAGGCTAAATACCAAGATCAAGCATTTTATGGCACAACAGGGTAAGCAACCTATACTGACATCAACAGGCTTAAAAAGCAGTGAACACCACAGATGGTACGATACGAGTTGCAGGGTTTGCTTTATGTAAATTACTAAAGACATATTCACTGATTAACTTAGATCATTCAGTTACAAACTTGCACTCAGGTTGTGGAAAATAAACCTTAAATGAAGTGATAACTTAAATGATGAGCATATTTCTGTCCTCACTGTTATTACATGCACACAGAGGGACACAAACAGGAAGTGAGAAGTTTGCTTATGGTGCAACATTTCTACCCTCTTTATGAAAGAACCGAAACTCGCGCAACATTTTTTTGTTTTAGTTTTAATGCCGTTTTCAGCGCTCCTGTTCCTTTCTTTGTTTTTTCGTTTTGCATAGAACATCACACCAACGACCCAGCCGAAGAAAAGATTCGACCCAGGTCTTCAACTGATCCCTCTAATGAAAATCAGGTAAAAAGTGTCACAGTACTTTGAGTTGTGTGGTGTGCATAACCAGCTAATGTCTGTCTGTTGTGCTTCCCGTTAGCATTCAAGAACTTTAAGGACCGGCGTGAAGTCACTTGACAACGTTTTTGGTGAGAGGAGTATGCTGCACTGCCCCGTAAATGCTGCTTTTGACTTTCCTGTTGGCTACAGTATTCAATTAAATCCAGTACAATTAAATCAGAGCATATAACCACAGTTGTAGTGCAAACATCCATCTGCAAATCCCTTTTAAGATTCTTTTGTTTTTATATCTTTGGATGGTCTTACCCCTTTTTATGTTTCTGGATCACATAACTCTTACATGTCTTTGTTATCTAGCAGCAAGAAAACTGAAGATGTTGAGTACTGTAGGGAGACACCAGGGTTTCTCTTTGAATAAATCACAACATCGGTGCACAGCAGACAAATATTCAGCACCAGGATAAACTGTCATCATGACTTGACTTCACATTAAACCCAGGTCAAAACCAGCAACATTGGGGGTAAACACGGGGAGTTGTCTCAACTCCTCCTTAACCTTCATTATTCTATGATCTAGAAACTCTCAGGACTCTTTCATTATCTTTCTGTTATATGATTATAACTCAGCGCCATTCCACATTTTTCCTGCTCTCCTAGACTTACAAAATTTTGGAGAAAAACATGAGACACACTGTCATGAACTGAGTGGTCCAGGTAGTGAAAAAGCATTATTAAAAGTATCCCGTCATATCAGCCTGACATGTCTAACCTTCCCACTATCTTGTCTTTCCCGAAATTTCCACATGACAGTGAAAAAAGAGGGGAATGATGTTATGAAAGGAGCGTCTTACCAAGAAAGCACAACATCCTCTGTGACTCGGATACAAACTGAGGTGTGTGTGTTTTTCTTAAGTTAGACAAGTTAAACAGCAACGAGGGACAGCTCTTTTTAAAAAATTTTTACCTGGACCCTTTCAGGATGTTATCCGTTCTTTTCTTGTGCTGATTAAAGCTATACTTAGAGAAGGATGAATTAAATCCTGTTACTTTAAATTCTTGTTCCACCTTTCAGAATTTAATTTGGACTGTTTGTTTTTATCGGTGCAGAGTTTAGCAGTATATCCCATGACTGCAGAGAAGAGAGGCGTCTGTACCATAGTCAACAACTACCGCTTCAGTACACTATCGGAGCGCAAGGGAACCGAGTTTGATGAGAGTAAGTTCAAATTTGATTCACTGAAGACATAAATGTTTCCCAGCTCTGTTCTATGTCTGGACTGACTATTTGCATTTATTTCCATCCATTTTTGTCTTTCTCCAGAAAGCCTGAAAGCGGTGTTCACATGGCTGGGCTTTGAAGTTGAGATCCACAATGACTGTGACAGAAAGAGGATCCTGTCTGTGCTGGATGAGCTCAGCAGAAGAGACCACAGTCAGATGGACTGTCTGGTATTCTGTGTTCTCAGCCATGGCAAGGAAAGGGCTGTGTATGGAGTGGATGGCCTCCCCGTCAAGCTGGAGGAGCTGATGGACCCCTTTGATGGGCGAAAATGCCCCACTTTAGTAGAGAAGCCAAAGCTGTTTTTCATCCAGGCATGCCAGGGCAGCAACAAGCAGAAACCGGTGGAGACTGATGGCCCTGAACAGAGCGACATCTGCTGTGACGCTGTACCGGTTAGAATATCTATCCCGTGCAATGCAGACTTTCTTATGGGAATGGCCACGGTTCCTTCATATGTCTCCTTCAGAGAAACGAAAAATGGCACCTGGTACATCCAGTCACTGTGCAAGAACCTGGTCCAGATGGTCCCCAGGTTAGTGAAGCGAAGCAACCGATTGGCTAATGATGGGAATGATTTGTGTTGCAAAGGACAATACTCAACATGATTTTATATGAGAATAGTTATTTATGAACAAGTGTGATTAAATATTTTATGTGCCCTCTAATGTCATTTCCTGTTTTCCCAGTCAGTGTGATCTCATGTCCATCCTGACAAAAGTGAACGCAGATGTAAGCAGGAAGACGGATCTGACCGGTGATAAAAAGCAGATGCCTCAACCAGAATTTACACTTTGCAAGAGTGTGATCTTCCCAGTCCCCAAAACACCTCCTCCAAGTCTGCAGACAACAACATCCGAGACAACAACATCCTCTGTGTCATGTACTTGAAAAAAAAGAAACCTGTTAGACTAATGTTCCGGTCTTTATTCGCTGTTTACATTTTTCTCTGTCCTTACAAAGATCGAGTGAGTCTTAAAGTACTGTGTCACAACCTTTGATATATTTTCTTTCTGGATGGTTCTGTATTATCAGGGGTTTCAATCAATGAATGGAATACATCTGATTACACTTTCTTCTGTCTGAAATGATGAAAAAATGGGCACATGGTCATTAAATGTAAAGATAATAGGTAATGTATTTTTTTAAAGAATGATCAAAATCCATGCTGAAATGCCACCTGTTCAGACTAGACTTTGATGTCTGAGATTGATGTCACATTGTGAAACGTGCTGTTTTTATATGTATATTTTATGTGTTTTAACTTTACTCGTGTTTTTATTCATGTTCAGCGCCTGGATCAACTGTGGTTGTTGTAAGGTGCTATATAAATAAAACTTGATTGATTGAAAATGTTTATGCATTTAAAACATGGAAATAAATTTTGATAGAAATGCTTTTGCTGTAAATGTTACTTTGAAGAAAAAATTTTGGTCTAACTCAAGAGTGCAGACTCCTATTTATTCCACAGAAAGAGAGTGCAGATAATAAAAGTAGCACTCAATCGGACTGTAATTAAAGGCGATCAACTCCGCCACCAGCAGGTGTCGCTAAACATATTTTCCTCATACTGGCCGACTTGTTGACCCGGATGTTTATAGGAAACGACTCATTTAAACGAAACAGCTACAATGATGGGATTTTAGCGTTCACATTTAAAAAAAATTATTATTATCAAAGAGGACAAAAAAAATTAGATGTCCAGAAAAATAAATCAAACTAGTGTCTAAGGATTTTCATTTTTTATTTAAACCATTTTATTTAAGAGTCCTCTTCCAGCCTGTTGGCGAGTTTCAGCTGTGAAGATGTCTCAAGAGGGATATCAATCAGCAGCATTAAAAACTAATCCCGACACGAGGTCAGTGTTTTAATTAATAATACTAGTGCTTATTATCAGCCAAATAGTAGCAAAAACCCATTAATGGGTTTTAAAATCTTTAAATGTACAGATAGATTACGTGTAGACTTGTAAACAGAACAATTGCATTATATTGTTACAGTGCTACATAAGCGTGTTTTTATTTTCATAGACAAAACTACACCCCCCGCACGTCGTTTATGTCAAATATAAAATAATTATTAAGCTGAATACCTACCAGCTACGTCCTGGTACAACCTATAGCTTTAGCTAACAGATGAACATCTCAGTTCCTGTTAACATGACCTTCTTTCAGATTAAATGCCTTAATAAAAATATGATTAAGAAATACTTGATGTTTTCATGTTTTACCTCAAAGCAACAACAAATATGACAATGAAACAAGACGCAACGCTGGAAATGAGGAAGATAAAAGATTATGCCATTACTGTGAAGTCGGGAAGGTTGACAATGAAATCCACTTTTTGTCGACTGTCCATTTAATGAGTTAAGAAAACCCCTTTTTGACACAGTATCAACACATTTAAGCCTGTATTCGGATGGATATATAATCAAATGTTTTTTAATAGCCATGTATTTGAGGTATCCAATTACATATATAAAGCTTGGAATAGAAGAAAATTGGCAACTTAATGGTGTTAGTGGCTCTAATGGGCCATACCAGAGTTGTGTATTTGTATATTCATGTATTTAATTTGGTGGGGTGTCAGCGTGATGGAAAATTGCTCTTTTTAAACTGCCTGAATAATCCCGTAAGAGGTTGGCAGTGTTGGACAGCCAGACACATAAATTAAATAAAATATTCATTAATTCATTCAAATGTTGAAAAACCTAAAAAGCAAAAAGCCAAAATAAAAACTACTTAAGTCATAAACTAGGGATGGGATGATGTGCTTTCTCCTGATTCGATTCCTTTACTATTTTGGGGTGCCATTGCTATTCTCATGATTCTACAATATAAAATTTACATTCTCCTGATTCTTCAATATTGCAGATTTTTGTGAAGAAATGGAAAAAATGTTACAAAAAATCTTATTGCAATTTTTTTTTTCTTAATTTCAATTAGGAAAAAACAACACAGTATCCACACCAACATTCTACTACTATAAAGCTTGACAAGACAAGTAAAAAAGATTAATAAAAAAATAATAAAAATGAAATGAAAAAGTAATTCACATTTTTTTTTTGCATTTATTTGATAAAAGATTTTTTAACAAAGAAATATTTATTTTAAAATTGTGAAATAAAAAATCCCTATAAATATATATATATATATTATATTATTATTATTATTTTTTAACTAAAAAAAAATCAGTTTTAGAAATGGGGAATAAAAAATCACAATATTCATTTTTTCGAATCGATATTCCCACCCCTATCATACACCTCAACATTCTTGTTCTCAGACAAGAGAAAACATGATGTTCTTCGCAGCACAGTTTAACTCTACCCATAGTTCTCAGAAGATTATGAAAGTTCCTTTTGAGTCTGTAGTTTTGGGCCAAATTGAAACCTTTGAATGATTTTGTCCTGCTATTCTATCAAAGTATCCTTATTGGTCATCCTGTAGGTTATTTTCAATGGTGCTGTTCCACCTGGCCTTATATGATTTTTTTGTGTCTCTGTTGAACCTTCCAGCTTGAATGCAGATGAATTGCAAATGAGCGGTCCTGGGAAGACTCCTATTCAAATCTTGCATGAATATGGCATCAAAAATGGAAACCTTCCTGTGTACGTGATGGAGAAGGCTGAAGGAGAAGCTCACCAGCCCAGCTTCGTTTTCAGGGTGACATTTGGAGATGTTACCTGCACAGGTAAGCAACAGTCCCACCACGATGTGGTGTCATCAATCAGTAATCCTCTCAGAAGAATCCAGAAAGGACAGTCTGACCTGTCACATGGTGCTCAGAACTTCTTGATTGTTGTTCTTTGTATGAACTGCTGCAGTGCTCACATGCCTTTTTGGTGCAAACTATCTCACGCCAGGTCCAACACTGCTTTCCCAGAGAGGAGTTTAAGCATTTTAACAGACCTCAGAGTTATGATTAAATTGATTTAATTATTGTATACTTTAAAATAGCCTGATATTAGAAAGTTATCAACCTGTTACTCTGCAGCAGAGTAATTCTGAGGTCTGGACTATGGAACCAAAAGATATACAGAAAATTTAAGATATTTTTCTCCAGATAGTTTAACTCTGGATTTTTTATTTTATTGAATAAACTATGATTATTGTTGTAATGATTTTCTATATCAAGTGTTTGATTGTGTATTGTTTCAGGGCAAGGACCAAGTAAAAAGGCTGCTAAACACCAGGCTGCAGAGGCTGCTCTAAATATTTTGAAAATTGATCCTGGGAGTGGGTGAGTGGATATATAGTATAAAAGTTAATTAATGCTTTTTAAAGTTGTTGCAATTTTGATGTTGTAGTGACTGTTAAGGTAATTATTCTCAAGGGAAAAATCCAAATATGTGTTGCACTCTGAAGATTATAACCACATTTTTTGTCAGACATTTAAGAAATAATCTTCAGAGGTGCTACATTGTTGTTGTAAAACATCTGGAACGGTTTTATTAACAACATGAAATTGCTGATCTCTTCTTGTTGCCCAACAGGAATGTTCCTGGAAAATCTGAGAGTAATGGTGTGGAAATGGAAACTAGCCAGCAACCTAACTCTGTGGGCATACTACAGGTGTGTTGATGTGTTTCTTCGTAATATTTGTCTGTCTGTGTGTGTGCGCATGTTGTTTTTAACATGCCCAACAAGATTAGGCATCCATCTTGCATTCTGGCTGTATTGTATGCTATCACCAGCCAGTAAAAGTGAGTCCTACATTGAATCTCTTGCTTTATCCCTTTCTCTCTCTTTTACTCTCTTCATACGATGATCTCATCTTTCTTTTATGAAACAGTCACTCAGAGCGGCAGGTGTGTTGATATCTGATTGCTAGCTGATGACATGGTTTGTTTGTCCCAAGGTTATTATACTTTTGAAATTTCTATACGTTTTTATTTTCATTTGGTTTTTCAGTTTTCTTTTTTATTTCAGTTTAGTTTTAGTAATTTCAACAAATGATTTGGTAGTTTTATTTTAGTTTTTACTTGAGGAATTGAGTAATTTCAGTTTAGTTTTTATTTAGGTTTTAGTCCTTTTTTTTCAGGTATAAAGAGAAAGCCTTGAAATGTAGATTCTGATAAGGATGGAAGAATGTATGACAAAAAATATGGATGATCAAATCCTTTTGATTTTATTCCTGAACCTGGTTTGTGGAGCTCTTGATGCAGGGCAGCTGTCTGCCTGTGGGAAACGAAAACGAAGCTGAATTTATCTACAAATTTAGTTTTTCATCTTTTTATCTTCAGTTTATTTTTAATTAGTTTTGCATTGTTCTTTGTAGTTTCTTTTTCGTTTTTATTTTTTTTCTTTATTTTCATTTTTATTTTTATTTCAGGTAACAGTATTTTTTACTGCTAGTATTAGTTTTAGTCGTAGTTTTCGTTAACTATAATAACCCTGGTTTGTCCATCATCTTCTTTAACGTAAACATACTTCTAGACAGTCACATTTACCTAGATATTATTACAGCTTTGCAGCTTTGGGTTATGCTTTTTATAGGCATCACGTATGTTTGAATGATTCTTTGCTTTCCATTGTAGGAGTTAGCGTTGCAGCGAGGATGGCGTCTTCCTGAATACACAGTCTGTCTGGAGGCCGGTCCACCCCACAAGAGAGAGTTCACAGTTATATGCAGAATGGAGTCGCTGTCAGAAAAGGGTGTGAAATATTTTTAAGTGAACTCGTATAAATAGTTTATTTTGATGTTAATGGTTAATTATGTGTTAAATCTTTGTTTTTGTGTTTTAGCTGTAGGAAACTCCAAAAAAGCAGCCAAAAAGGCAGCTGCAGAGAGAATGATGGCAAAGCTTCAGAACTTGTCAGGCTGCTCAGAAATCACATGGGTATGTGGAATTCTCTTTCCTTCAGAGACAGCTGCAATGTTTTTTAAGTTAATAATCTAAAAATGTTGTTTTTCAGACTCCAAAACCAAGCGTCCGCTTTGATACCATCATGAACTCCACAGCAGAGAAGATATCTTTACTCAGAAGGAACCCGCTAAGCATTCCCAACACAGATTATATCCAGATGATGTTAGAGCTGTCCAAAGAGCAAGGCTTTGAGGTCGCTTACTTTAATATCGGTAAGACAACGTTCACTGCAAAGTACTCCTTACTTTTTGTCCAGTGAAGTTTTTCTCCATGACATTTCTTTCCTGGTGTCTTTATTTCAGCATCTTTCTAGATTGATCCGGTAAAATACTCATCCCTTAATTTTGTCCCTTTTCAGGACAGGTTGATTTTATTGCCCTTTGAGAGGAGCCACACACTCCAAGAAAAGTCTGTATAAATAGAGTCAAATGTATCATAAAAATGTGATGGGATTTTCTACTGTAACTTTTTACTGAAATTTTATTAGCATTTTTTTCAGTCTTGCATTGCATCTTTGGAACGAGAACCTCAGTTGGGTGCAAAAACTGCAGGAGACAGGCTCTAGCACAAGGGGTCGCTAGACACTAAACTCTTTCATTGGAATTTCTGAGGCGTTGGACCAGCCTCCCTCACTGTAAACCCGGTTTTTGTTTGAATATTTTTCAGCAGAAATGAATTCTTACTTCATATTTTGTATAAACTGTTTCCATGCTGCACCAAACACTGTGCAGTCATATTAGCCAATATGGTTGTCTGTCTCTCCATATCAGCCCTGTGACAGACTGGCGACCTGTCCAGGGTGTACCCCGCCTTTTGCCCGTTGACAGCTGGGATAGGCTCCAGCACACCCGCGACCCAATTGGATTAAGCGGTTCAGAAAATGGATGGATGGATAATTGAACATGTTTCAGAAAGATTTCCTGCTCATTTTCTTCCAGCACGTTTTTCTGCAGACATTTTTCTCAGAGTGCAGCTGCATGGGGCTTTCACAAGTCATTGGCTGCCATCTTTGTTTGGATTAGAGTTCAACAATAACTACTGAATTCATTTACAGTAAAACCAATTTTTTATTTACTATGCAACTGTACTCGACTTCAGCATGGATTTTTGTGTGTAGCATTTTACTGCAACTCTTATTTTGGTACTGCTGATGCTGCATGTAATCTCATCAGCTCAGTTCTGCCTTTTACAAGCACAACACCCCAAACTTTTCATGCCAACCTCACCCACACCCATGAATTCTACAACAAAATAACTTCCCTGTAAGGATTAATAAAAAACCTAATTCAGTTCAGTTAGAAAAAAGTGGTATTTCCAGCTCAGATGGCTTAGATCTTTGTTTTCCAGCGTCACAGATGACTTGAAATGTATATTTAAGTGGACCACATGAACAGAAAGTGAGCCTTTTTGTCCTCCAGTTCTGAACTCTTTCCCTCTACACATACTAAGCATATCCATTGCTACGACAAAGTAACTTTTTTTACAGACCAGGCTAACAAGCTGAGTTGGATGTTGAGAACAATTAGAGGCTTACCGGTCCCTAATCTGTATCAGTAGAATATAAACTCAAAGCCTTCTCACACACTGAAATACAACCCTTTTCAGTAGAGATTATTCCGTTTTATCCCTGTCACAGCTGCACGAGAGCCAGTATCGATTAAATCACAAACAGCATCTTGTATTTTGTAAAACCAGTTGAAATCCAGCTTGAGTTAGCAGACTTTGCCGTTAACAGTTAATATACATTAAAGTCCACAAATGTGCATGCTTTCATTTCAGGAAAAATCCTGAGGGGGGTAACCTTTATCGGACCGGCTAGAAAGCTACTGACTGTAAAATATCTGCTTGCAGGCTCTGAATGTGACATCCATTGTGTCCTTATTTCCCAGACGAGTTGACGGTGAACGGCCAGTACCAGTGCCTGGCAGAGCTGTCCACCTCACCTGTGACCGTGTGCCATGGCACGGGCATTTCCTGCAGCAACGCACACAATGACGCAGCACACAGCGCGCTCCAGTACATCAAGATCATGGCCAATAGAAAATAATCATCACCAGCATTGAGAGCTCCTTCAGCCCAGCGTTGTCAGACACACGATGAATTAGCGGGTGACCCGCCTGTCACCACCAGCTCCTCCTGCTCTTTGAGATCAAGATATATTTTTACTTTAAATGTCGACCATATTTAAGCAAATGTAAATGAATCGTGGCGTTTGAAAAGATCACTTTACATGTATTTATAGTTTTTTTTGTGTATTTTATCTCTGTCTTGGTCTGAAGCAGAAGACTTTAGTTTCCAGTTTACTTCATGTTTTTTTTCTAGTGTGACGTTTTAAAAAATAGATTAATATGACTGAAGGGATGGTATGCATTATAAGCCACAAGTAGACATTTATTTTTTTAATCATGGCACCTCCATCTGTTTGAAAGCCATCTGCAGTGTAAGCCAGCTGCCTATAAGGTCCACAGTCAAAACCGAAATTATGTGACATTGTGTGTTGCCTTTTTTCTTCTTTCTTTTTTTGCTGATATATAAAGAAAGAAATCATGTTCTGTATTTGACAAACGTATTGATGTGTGTTCTTTGCTGCAGCCACATGTGTGTAAATCCATAAAATAAACCAAATAATCACATTAATGAATGTTGTGTCTGTTATTGGTCACACAAAAGGCTGTACTGAAGGAAGCGACCGCTGCGCTGCCCTCCAGAGATGTTGCAATGTTATTGAGTCAAATAGCTCTCTGGGGAGCTGACCAACTGCCTCCAATCAATTTATTGGGCACCACGTCCTGCAGCATTAATATAATTACATCAAAGCAGGTGCGTTCAGTTTGGATTTATTCGTTTAATAGCTGAGAAATGATAAAACACATACAGATAATTTTTTCATTCAGCCGGTAAATGATTGATTTTAATTATGCATGAATAGATGTTAGCGAGGGTTTTGAAGGGAGGAAGACAAATGTTACTTGGTAATAAAAGTGAATTATACAGATTACTTCCCATACATTAGGAGTGGAGTAAATACGTCCCATCAGCAGAATCTCTTGAAATACTGCAGATTTTTATTGGACATTTTTATTGTATTTATATGACAGCAACTTCATTGGCTGTTTATGTTCAGTCTGAGTGAAGATTTCATTCAGAAAGTGGAGCAAATTCTACAAAACTGGAGCTCATTCCCACAGTCAAAGGGGAAATGCACACAATGGCTGGTCTAAACGGTAGCTAACCACATGCTTGTGGTACCAAGTTCTGTTACAGTAATGAGAAAATTGCTTCTCACGTTTTTTCTGCATCCAACTTATTTTTGGTTTGGCTTTTGTATTGTTCACAACTATCCATACAACTCACGTTATATCCATGTTCAGGGTTTATAAATAACTATAACTTGGAACTCTGTGTGACGTTATCTGCCTGAATAAACTTTTTTTTAAAAAAAGGCAAATATAGGATGTTTATCTGCCCTAGAGGCAGTGGCGGACTTACCATTAGGCAAAACTAGGCGGTTGCCTAGGGCCCCAAGTTCCCTGAGGGCCCCATCAAACTAATCAATTATACAGTTATTACTTATTTCCGCACATTATTTGTGTTTTTAATTAAAATCGGATCGCTAAAAAAACAGCACAGCAGAATGCCAGTGCACTATTATATGTGTGTGTCTCGGGGCCCCCCCTTCATTCTACACCACATTGGATCAGTCCATCTCATCCAGGAAAACAAC
>JAVQJG010007809.1:0-32444 GCA_036024015.1 Craterocephalus amniculus | reverse complement strand
CCCACCCCCCACTCCCAACCCATTTTTGTTACTAACCGCCCCCAAGACCAACAGTCTAGCCCCCCTGGACAGCCAGCCAATGCCCCGGGCCGAGGCGACATGCTGCCCGGTCCGCCCGGCCCCCGGGGCCGACCACTGAGACAGGGGCACCCCAGCACCCCCACCACCCCCCCAAACTTTGAAGGGATGTTAAATGTGGTGTTTGCAGTTAAAAGGTTAAAATTGGGGGGGCAGTAATTTAATGGAGCAGGGAGCGCGGCCACCTGTGCAGCCACGCACCCCCGACCCCGCATGTCCCGCCCCCCAAAACGTGTGTGTGTGTGCAGATGTTATTTGTGTTCTGCGTCTAAGTGTCTAAGTGAGATTAAAAGCTGGGAGGGGTGCTGCCACCGGGCGAAGCAGCAGGGCCACTATGATGCCCCCCCCATCATAACAAGTGGAGATGTTCCGATACCATTTTTTTACTCCTGATACCAATTCCGATACTTGTGCTATTGGTATCGGCCGATACCAAGTACCGATACCACTATATTATAAAACAAATGTCATATTACACCTGCATGAGCATGATATAATTAGCATTGTGGTAAGGCCTGGCTCAGGTTAAACTCTTTGTAAAACATGAATGAATACAAACTTAAGCCATTTATCTTCAAATTTAGCTGGTGGGAGTATTCAGTGTGAAATACTGCCACACCGCTGACATCATTACTATTAGCTCTTTGTCTAACCGCTTAAAACAGTAGGCTGCAGACGGCTGCACAGTGAAACTGTTTTAAGAACAATAAAAAAGAACTGTGTCAGAGCTAATAGAGCTAATCAGTAAATAGATAGGCCTACTTATTTTCATAAATTATGTGGTATTCAATTGCACCCTGAACTCCAGTACTCACCGCTACCTGAACTCCAGTACTCGCCGATACCGATACCAGAATTTTAGGCAGTATTGGAGGCATTACCGATACCGGTATCGGAACAACTCTAGGTGAAACTGTTTTTGGCATGTAGCTACAGTTTTTTCCCTCTGTTTTGTTTCCAGGGCTGGAAGAAGGAGCGAGTGGTGGCCGAGTTCTGGGATGGAAAAATTCTCCTGGTGTTGCCAGATGATCCTAAATATGCTGTTAAAAAGGTGCAGGCCCGCACACACACTGATGCTGTCAGATCATGACAAAAGATGAGATTCATCCTGTCCTGTTTGGTTTCAGGCTGAGGATGTTCGGCGCGTAGCGGACAACGAGTTGGGTTTCCAGCAGGTGACTCTAAGCAGACCAACGCAGGCTAAAACCTACCTGTTCGTCAACACAGAGCGGCTGGTGGTGGGATGTCTGGTCGCTGAGCCCATCAGACAGGTGCAGACGTGTTTACACAAGCATTTCTATTTTCTTAAGAGCAGAGCTCACCGGTTTATCAGAAGTAATCTTCAGACACCGCAGCTTTTAAAAAATTTAATCTATTAATCTTTTTCTTTTCTTTTTATGGGGGATCTCAAGCACCATTATAAATACTTTTTTTTTTTCTTTTTCTGGTTGATCCCACGTAGGCTTACAGAGTCCTCGAGCAGCCGGATCAACGCAAGGATATGACCAAAGATGACTTCATGGAGCGACACAGGGCCTGGTGCTGCTCCACCGTGCCTGAGACGGCTCTGTGTGGGATCAGTCGGATCTGGGTGTTCAGCCTGGCCAGGCGACAAGGCATCGCTACCCGCATGCTGGACACAGTTCGGTAAGACGTTTTTTTTATTATTTATTTTTAAACCTGTCTCACCGAGTATTGTGTACACAACAGAGTATTCCAGAGAGGTAACAGACAGACAGATAACTAAATATGTTAATAAACAAACAAACAAAAGAAAAAACTGATTGAAACTATATTTATCCCCCCCCCTGCATTAGTGTATGTTCTTATTTACAGATCTAAATGTTAAACTGAGTGAGATAATACCGTCTAATTTGTTTTGCAGGTTAAACTGAAAACAAATGTTTTTTCCTGCTCACAACAAAAGAGGTGAAGTTTATGGAAAAAGCAGCTATTTAATGTTAAAATGTTCTCCACTTTTGTTTTTCTAGGAGCACGTTCATGTACGGCAGCCACCTGACCAAGGAGGAAATTGCTTTCTCAGATCCGACCCCCGATGGGAAACTGTTTGCCACCAAGTACAGCAACACCCCGACTTTCCTCGTCTACAACTTCGTCGCATAAGGATCAAAAAGATTCGGATCAGAAAATAAAAGATGCAATATTTATGCAACCAGGCCTTGAATTTCAAGCATCGCATTAACGGATCTTCGGGCAGTTTAACGTCGCCCTTCCAATGCAAAGCTGTTCAGGTTGTTCGTGTTTATAAGGACAGGCTTTAGTTTATGTAATAATGCGATCTGTGTTCAGATGAAGCTGCTCTGGAGTTTTTAAAGGTTCATAATGCATCACTTTGTATTTATTCAGAGCTGCTTATTTCCCTGTTGAATGTTTAGGCTTTTTGTTTTTTTTCCCCCAGAAGAACTGAAACATTTTGCATGTTTGCATGTTCACATTTAACAGCAGGTTTTTTTTTTTCCTCCATGGTACTTTTTTGAGGTTCTCTGGGCATATTGGAGAAAAATGTTTGAGCCCACTGACGTGTTGAAAAGGGATGCCACTGTTGCTTAGACACTTCTACGTTGTACATATTTAATAAATGTACCAAATTGTTGTATGTGCTGCCCGTTTCTTTGCTTTTCAACAGCAACTTTTTAAGTAGGCAATTCTTTAATAAAGAGGTGTTACCTGTTCTACTTAAACTAAAATAGTGTTTAGCTTATTTTGCAAAACATGAACCTGCAGCCAACATGAACACTGAGAACATTCGGCTATGATGATGCACTCAATCATCAGAAAACTGAAGATCATAGTTACATTCTTACCTTCAGCACTGTTGACAAAATACAAAACTGACACTTACAAAATAATGTGACAGCGCCGTCAGACAGCCAACAAAAGGCTGGGAGCCAGAACTTGATAAAAACAGATGCAGGAGCTTCAAATAGCTTAATTGATTGTTCTAATTATTTTAAGGGTTTGAATTGTACTACCGAATTCCTGCTGGAGTAAAAAATTCTATACTTACAGTTAAGGAAACATCCAAATATATTACCTCAAAAAGAAGAGAACTGTTAAAGCACGACAAAAGAACAATTAAACAATTTACTGAGTGCAGAAATACAGTTACAAAAGAAGGGAAAACAATTACAACACTGAAGATGACAGATTAGACAAAACCACAAACAGTAACATGAAAGACTCATTTAACTGATAAGATTATACAATATTCATAACAGCAGGTTCGGGTAATGTCTGCATTGATTTATATTTAAAGGAAAGTTAACCGCCTGGGCTGAGAAACACCCTGCGACCTTCATCTTTAAGCAGATCAGTCGATCACAATCACCTCGCAGGGCGCTTTGTCCAGCGTGGCGTTGCTCTCCAAAGCCTGGACGATCTGTGCAGCCGATGGTCTCTTCTTGGGGTCTTCCTCTGTGCACAGGCAGAAGAGCTCCACCATCCTCCGGTACGAGCTTCCAAGAGCCTCGGTGTCTAACGCCGGCCTTGTTCCCAAACGCTCATAGTAGGCATCTTCATCAAAACTCTCCTCCACAGAGTCCTCTGAAATGCAGCAGAGTTCATGCATGTTTTATCCCTGCAACTCTGAGCATTAGGGAAGCAACTTCAAACCTTTTGTGGCTTAAAAAGCTAAGAATTGATTAAAAAAAAACTATGAGACAATTTTTCTCACCTTCATCATCTTCATCGTCATCCTCCTCCTCCAGCATCTCCAGGTGAGGCATGGCGAGAGTCATCATCTCCCACAGAGTCAGTCCGAAGGCGAAGATATCAGCCTTGTCTGTGATCTCTCCTTCCTCCAGAGCTTCCTTCGGCTTCCACGGCTCCGTGCCGATGTACTCTGCTTTTGGATCAGACACTGAGGAAAAATAAAACATTTTTATTTGCTTGATAAGATTAAGTTTGATTTACCAATAAATGTCTAGTCAGAAAAAGTTCAAGTTCGGGATGTAACAATACCACTTTTTGATGGTATTGATATGATACCAATACTGCACAATCTGAGTGCTTGCCGATATCGAGTACCAATATCAATACTTCTACCACACTAAAAAATGCAATGAATTGGAAGACGGGTTTTGTTTTCTTTGCTTTTTACAAAAACAATGGTGAAATAAATAAAAATGACAAAATAACTAAAATATAAAAAGTGAAAATAAACATTGTGCGTAATAAATTGGGATTGGTCCATGAAATCAATCGACTTTAACAAGTATGAGTGCAAGTACAACTACTTTAGAGCAGTATCGGTATCGATGCAACCCTAGTTAAATTAACTACCTAACTAAAAGTTATGCTTTAATGCGTTAACAGCTTTTGTACAACTGTGAGCATTTTTCTGTGGCTGCAAAACACTGTAAAGGCCAAGCCTATCATTAAATATTATCATCACTATTTTCTTTTTAATCTAAAGATTTAAAGTAGTGTTAAAGTCAGATGAGGGTTGACTGGACATCATATTAGATAAGATATCCTGTTTAAGCCTAAAAGGCTACAAAGTTCAGAGTCCTGTCAGGGAAATTCTGACAGTCCCCGTAAACCTGCTGCTCATCCAGCTAGTAAAAGTTACAGTAAGTCAGACAAGAGAAGATAAAATATTTGGTACCAATAAACCATAGCAGGGAGAAGGGCTACAATAGGGGACAACAATGTGAAAATAAAACTTAAGTGTGGCATTTCTGTTAGTTAAACCTCACAGAAATGACCATTTCTGAACAAGGGAGTCAGATTTTATCAGTAGGTCGATGCTGCAGAAACATTTAGTCAATTAATTAATTTAGAAGATTAATTAAAATTAAAAATAAGATTCCTACCTTTCAGCAAAATTTTTATCAAGCTAAAATACATCGAAGCAACTTGTTTTCCTGATAAAGTTCACCTACCTCTCATGTTCTCATCGAGCTGCAAAGAAACTCCAACGTCGCAGATTTTCACCGTTTCAAAATCACCTTTGACAACCACGTTGCATGATTTCATGTCGCCGTGTAGCAGCTTCTTCTCGTTGTGAAGATACTGCAAAAGAAAAATACAACATGAGTCACTCTTTCTCCACTTCTTTTCTTTCCAAATCATACCAAATCTGATACGAGGGAAGACATAACATAAACATCACTGTCCCTTCCAATATGGTAAGCTAAGTGTAAAATTGGGTAATTGGTTACCAATGGGATTACCAATTACCCATTACCAATGGGTAATTGCATATAATGCAGTTATGGTATCAACATCTGATAGAAAAAAAGAAATATGTGCATGATGTACCTGCAGGCCACGAGCCACATGCAGCGCCACCTTTTCAATGTTGGCAGCAGGGAAAGCACGCAGACATTTCTCCCTCCTCTGCTCTATCAGGTCATTGAGGGACTGCTCTCCACCGTACTCCATAGCCAGACACTTGGAGCCGTCATTGGCTGTAGCAAAGGCACGGAAACCTTGAAGTTGGCACAAAGAAAGAAACAATGTAAGACAAAGCACAAAGAAAACAACCTGAAATTCCCTAAAACCCCTCGACTTGTAACACCACATCGGCGTGATCGGAAGAAGAAGCCATAAACTTACAAAGTAAACTTAGAGGGGGACCTTTAAAATTAACATTTGCTGCCAAGTTTGGTCTTTTTGGCATAAATTTTCATCAAATGACCAGTTGAAATTGTAAAACCAACAATCCAGTCCAGGAAAAAAGTATATATTTTTTGTCTTGTGCAACTGTTCTACAAATGAGCAAGCAAAATTTGACAGCTTTTCAGTGGTGTAGGAGCAATTTTTGGGGGTTTATTTAATTCCCATGCTGATAATTTAGGCACTTCTATAATTATGTAAAAATACTCAATGGGTTAGGAGTGATTAAATGCATCTACAACTATACTAACTTGATCTAATAAAAACTGTAGTTCAGATCACATTGCTTTTTTTTTGCTCGAGGGTAATTCATATCTAACAGAGCCATCTTCCACATTATTTTGTATTGTTGAGAGAAATTCTACAATCATATCTAAACTTATCTTACCAACAATGTTTGGATGATTAATTCCCTTCAGGATTTTGGCCTCTTCATTGAGCCGCATTTGGTAAACAGCCACCTGCTTGGATGCACATTTGCTGTTGATCTTCTTCACAGCCCATGGCGATGCATTTACTTTTCCCATTCTACATTAAGATAATTAAAAGAAACACTGTATAATGATGTTTCGTTATTACACATACAAAGTCAGAAAGCATGAAAGACTCATGAATTAATTTAATGAGACAAAACATATATGAGATGTGTAGAAAATTACAAGTAAACACATTCCCGTGATAAATAATCATCATTTCAGGGGTCATAACAAACCTATTCATGAGGTAAACGTTGACTCCTGTCCCACAACCCAGCTTTTTCATGAAAGGTGAAGCAGGGATGGTGATGGGGGTCCCACATCCGCTGCTTCCAGTGCTCCTCACGCGGACACTTTTAGGGGTTTTAAATGCGCCTTCGTCGGAAGATGTGAAAGGGGAAGCCATTCTGTCAAAGGAAAACAAACCAAAACATTAAGAAACAATGACTTTTTTGACCTGGCTCATCTAGATGCGATGGAAGGACTTGTTACAAGACTTTAAACGAAATACAATTTTACAATGAACTCACGTTTAATGAGACACGTGCCAAATTAAAGAGTAAAATATCTAATGGTATACTGAATAATCGTTGGCTATCGCCACGCACAACGGCATTAAAATGACTATTTGTGACTGGAAGCTACGGCAGCAACAAAAGAGGCTTTAAAATTAACCTCAATATAGCACAATTAACAGTTAAATAACTCTTTGTCCACAACATCTCATCACCTCACCAACCTACAAAGAAAAAAAACAGCAGCGACCAAACGTGAAATGAACTGCTAAAGTTAGCATAAACAACTATGTTAGCTTCTTTAACAGAGCATAATTGGGCACATTAATTACGGTAATGCTGCAAAAGTCCGAATTAATGTGTATGTGCTTTATTTTGGACTAAATTAACGGTTTATTTAGCAGATATATTTACCTGAATGTTCTCTGTAAAATTGCAGCTGCTGTTAATCGCGCCGAACATTCAAAATATTAGCCGGTACAGCTACGGACGCCGCAGAGGGACAAACAGAACGCTGGACGTTTGAGGGTTGATTTTTATTTTTTTGTTAATTTGTTTTGTCTATATCCAAAACACATTTTTATTTTTTCCTTTAAAAATACACTAGCGAGTATAAGCTGAATTTTGAACGTATCTCACAGATTTGATCCTATTAAATTGAATAGTATAACTCTTGTAATACAGCTTTTCACCAGCTGAGGTCAGTCATGTTTCATGATGTTGGATATATCAAGTGTAGACAGGTGTGAATATGTCCCAGAATTTCTAATACAATGGATGCAGGTAATATGTCACAAAAAGCATTTTAATCACTTATTATTTTTAGAAAACCACAAGTAGTGGGCATTATTATTATTATTAATATTATTATTTTGCCGGAAAACAAGTCAACAAGTTATCACTTTCTGCTGTGGTTTAAATATTACATATTGATGGTCTACTTTACTTGGTGTCCTCTTATTCCTAGGATTCAATTTTATAATTAAACTTTTTTCACCAACCAGATCTGATTTAGTTTGTCAAAAGAAAGAAGCATTATGTTAAATTGCAAGTTCCGTTTCAAAGTTTTTAATAACACTTTGCTCGACATGTGTAGAGACCATAGGTAGAGACGTGCAGGACATGAAAGCACTCTGACAGTTTTGTCACTGTCACCAACATCAAGGCCTAGCCAGAAAGAATTTCCCCTCTTTTCATGGTGAAGTTGACCTAGACCTTGACTTTCATGATCCCATTTTTTATTCATCCCTTTCATTCGCTGAAAACTGTCCCGCAGCTGAATTTCCTTATTGTGTGGAAGGATAACTATTTCATTATGAGGAAGAGTAGCAGGAATGTGGTCTGATG
Organism: Craterocephalus amniculus; assembly: GCA_036024015.1. NCBI lineage: Eukaryota > Metazoa > Chordata > Actinopteri > Atheriniformes > Atherinidae > Craterocephalus > Craterocephalus amniculus. Next base: position 24,388 of record JAVQJG010007809.1, on the reverse strand, counting down.
ATAAATGGACGTAGAAGGGAGGACAGAGACTTTCATTTTGGTCCTGGTTCCTTGTTCCCCTGAAGCGAAATGAGCTCATGTTTGTGAGTTCTTATTCCATGTGCTGCATTGCTCTTTAAAAAAGGAAGCTGGAAGAGTTTTTGATCAGACAAAAGATAAATAGCCAGAGAGAAAGAAACGATTGTGTGCCGTCATGTAATACACAACAGTTTCACAACATACTGTAATAATTCCAATGAAAGATAAGAGAAAAATAGCATGAATCAAACTTTATTGACAGAATTATTCATGCAATTTGTATTTGTCTTGCAAAGAATGACATTGTAATGTAAACATAGTATCTTGCTTATGAATTAATAAATTCAAATACTTGCTTTTAATTACATTGTATTAAGATAAGGCGGTCATTTTCTCCACTCAGTTACACTTATGATTCCACGTCAGTGCTCAAATCACAACAGTGCTTTGCAGCTGTAATCCACCATGAGTAAGATGCTGATTATGAATAATTCCACATTCAAGTTTTAATATGATAGAAGACATGAAGCCGGATGCATGTGTCATAAATCTATCCGTGGTTTTTTACATCTGGAGTCACAATGGACTGCAGCTCAAGAGAGACAAATTACTGTATAGTGCAAAACATGCAGCATCTGACTTGCGGTAAAATTCTCCTCCTCTGCCGGTATGAAACACTAAGGACAGAAAAAAATATTAAGAAATTGTAGTTTAGTTTGTCTTCTGGGCCAAAGAGCTCCAGCAGAACCAGTAAAAGTACATGCCATTAAATCAATACTGATTCTTTCCCCTTAGGGTTTCGCTTACTTGGCCAGTAAACCTGATTCTAAGTCCCGGACTAAATCCTCCAAGGCTGGATAAAAGTTGGGTGTACTTTTTAGTTGAGGCGTCATTAGTTCATCCCTTGTCCTAATATACATGCACAAGAGGGAACCTGAGTCACTGACCCAAGTATTTCTGTTGTTAAAATGTTGTAGACAGTGTGAGAAAATGTTTCAGTCATTCTGCATTTTCTAACTTTCTCTGGAAGATCATTGTTTATGCTATTACCGGATTAAGTTAATAGCTTCTGTGTTGGGTTACGTCCCACCTCTGGTAAAGGCTTAATGCAAATATGTCCTTATTTTTTTTTAGCACACCTGGTAAAAAACAGACAAACAAACCATTTATGTAACCTTTTGGGTAAAAGTGATTGGTATCACCAGTTTAGTCCCTCACCACATGTGAAATATGGTAACAATTCCCCCCTCCGTTCCTGAGTTATGGCGTTGAACTCTGGCCATATGAGAGCGTTTGCAGAACACTTTGATGTCACGGTATAGTTGATGTTTTTTACATAAAAAGTAATCAATTTGTTATTTTATTCTATTAGATGTTTTAGTCAAATTTTCCCATATTAGTGTATAAAATCTGGAGCTATGCCCAAATTATTTTTGAGTCCAGATTGACATTTTTGCCTGATTTCCACAAGGATTTTCTGATAGTAAGATTCCAACATTGTTTTGTTGGATATCATTGTTACTAAAATGACTGTATACAGTATATGAAGGCGGTAGATGTGGTTTAACAGTTAACAAATTACAATCTAATATAGTCAGTAAAAAGGGAGCAAATAATGATGATGTTTGCATTGATTCAAATAAAGTCATAAGTCTTTATACCTTCACACTCTGATGGAAAAAGTAACAGTCGTACCATCATGAAGGATGAATGAAAACATGTCGACAAGAGCCAAACTCATCGTCTTTCGGCCATGTCTGCAGAGATCAGGTCGTTTCCAACCAATCACCTCTACATCCGTTTCACATGTGGAAGTGTTCATTCCTATGACTGTGCAGAGCTTACTGGTCAGCGCTCACCTCCACAAGCTCAAACTCCTGTGATCATGAGTGTAACCCTCACACTAAAACACACACATGTCCTGGTTCACTTCCCACCTCTCTCTTCACCTGCTGACATCTTTTAAGTGTCTGTTTCCAATTCTCCTTCTTCATGTTTGCACAAATAACAAAGTTCACCTGTTTAAACAAATCTACTTTTTTATTATTCCAGCAGTGCATATGCAGCATTTTAGTGGCACAATAAGACAGAACATACAGTACATATAATAAAAGCTCTGAGTGTTTTTAGACAAAGTATAAAGATTTTTTTTTCATTGTGTTTGATTTATTTGTGTGTTATGACCAGCACAGTGTAATAAAAAAAGAAAAAAACGTGTACACACAGAAGCGTTTCTTCATAGCAAAGGAGCAGAGGAAAGTCTTGCACTATGCACAGAAGACTTAAAACACCTCTTAGAAGAAAATAAAATGTTTAAGTGCACTTCATTTTCCATTTGTCATCATAATTTCTTATATTTTACAAGTGACAGTGTTATAGTCATTTGATCCCGTGTGGATGAAGCTCTTATCTGAAGTCGGAGTCTCTAACCAATCAGGAAATAACGTCACAGCAGATCGAACTTGCTTGAATTTGGCTGCAGATCAGCTGAACTTGAGGCGTGCCTGGCTTTGAGTCCCTCTTTCTTTTTCTTTTGGTGAAGGAATGTGAGGAAAATATGAGGTTTGTGAGTTTGACAGATTTCAAAGTGCACCGAAATCTTCAAATCGTCATATTTCTGCATAGACTTCATTCCAGCCTAGAGCCTCACCTCCTCTGCTCGCTCAGGAAGAGAGGAGGCAAGCGGGAGGCTCGGGAGGTGCCGGCCTTTTTTGGATTTGAGACCAGCCATAAAGATGAAATCCCACTGAGAGAGCCACAAACTGCTGAAGCAGTCTTTTGTGGTTGGTTTGGTGTGTGTGTGTGTTTGGATTAATGCTGAAACAACCCCAATGTATGGCAGTTTGACAGACCCACCGGTATAAATCAAGCAGGACAGGCATCCATGCATCCATCTGTTTATACTCGTCTGTTCTGCACAATCACTTCATCTGTCATCTGGAGTGACCTTTAACCCTTTGAAAAGACTTTTCTGAAAAAATACTGCACACATGTGGTGATATGTAGGTTAAGTGCTGCATGTATATTAACTGCATATGCAGGATGGGTTCATTTCATTAGAAAACAACCTAATGTATCAGTCTAATGAACAGAGTTAGTTTTTAAGGCTTTAATCAATGACTGGAAAAAGACTTGTACTACCCTGTGGGGTTTTGACTGCTTTCCAGCTCCGGTAAGCATTTCAGAGGTACAGCTGGTTTTACATCACGGAGGAAAAAGATCCTCAATAAAGAGCAAGAACGTCCACCGATCAGCCGTGAGATTATGAACACTGACAGCTGGAGTGAAAACATAAGTTATCTCGTTACAGTGGCACCTGGCAGAGTGTGCGATATGTCTGGAAGGAAATAGATTAAAGAACTTCTGGTAAATTTACAGCACTTTGTGTTAGTTTCTGTTTAATTTAGAAGTTCCAGCATCATTTCCATGTTTTATTTAGATTCCCTCTGACTGGATTCATGATGTCTCATTGCATGGCTTTTCGTTGTGAATGATCCTTGATTGCTTTTTAGATCATGATTATTGTACCTTTGTTCTGTGACTTTGCTGCAGATTTTGGATGTTTCCTCTATCCTCTAACAGCAGACATGAATCAGATTAATGGGTCAACATGTTCTAGTAGAACTTGATACACTGTTGGAAAACATACTTAAATCAGGTGTGTTGCAGCAGGGAAACATCTAAAACCTGCAGGGTACTGGCTAAAAGCCACAAAACTAAAAGGTGTTGATTTGGCCAACCAATAACCTCTGGGACAAACAAGTGGAAGTCACTGAGACTCAAGCTTGCAACTTATAGAGCTACAGAAACCTGCAGATAGTTCAGCCTTCATAAGGAGCCAGTACCTCAGTGGATCAGGCATGTTTTAAGTTTAATTCATCATGTTATGGCTGATCGGTGGAGGAAGTGAAACAATTACATCTGCACTAAAAGTCTGAGTAATTTATATTTCTTTGTAAAAGTAAAGTAAATGTCCAGCAAAAAAATGGCAAGAGGGTCAAAAAGTTAGAGGAAGTTTGTCTCTAACTTCTGTCAGTATGCGGCATGAAATCGCTGGTAATCATTAGTTACATTACCATACGAAGAGAAGATGTTTGTTAACAATGAAGAAGATTGCTCACAAAATGTCATTAAAAATGTGTCAAGTTCAGCTTTGCAGAATTTTAAAAAGGCAACTGTGTTAACATATTTGTAGGCCTCAAAGACAACCTGCTTTGGTGAGAAACACTGAAGGGACACAGAACCGAGCACTTGTAGTTTGGGTGCAAAGTCAAATTGAAAAGGCTGAACTGAATCCCTCAATTCAGACTATAAGGCATCTTTTGACCTGCAAACCAACAAATAATTACTTTCCAGTAAAGCTGTATTATAAAAAATAAGGCAAAAGCCATTCCTACATAATATTTTGAAGAGCAGCTGCCAGTAAATACAAAATATTCTATCAGTGACAGTCTTCTCATTTCAGGCTCTCAGTAAGTAGAAATGATGTCAGATCAGCTGGTCCTTCCCGACGACCTGAGCTGAGCTTCTGAAGGCATCCCATTCCTTTAAACGCAGACAGGAGACGGTGTTGAATCATCTGGTAATGTGATCCCTGCTCGTACGGTGCAGTTAATGAAAAAATAACACTGAAGTAAGCAAAGCTTCTCCACTGTTCAGTCTTGCGGCTGAAGAAGCCACATGTCTAGTGAAGGAGTGGGTTTTTCAGGTTAGGTGGCAGCATGCTGCTAATGTGGCACTCCTGGTACAATTTGCAGACTTTTTTGCATCTCATAGAAGTTTACGGCCTTTTTTGGGAGGATTATTGGCAGCTGTAGAGGCGTCCCGATGACTTAGACGGCGCAGGTCACACCGGCGTCCTCGACGTGGCCACAGTTGGTTTTTCCCCAGCCGGAAAACTTACACTGGTGGATGGTGTCTTCAGTCCCTGCGCATGCAACGTCGTCCATCCAGATCAGGCCAGTACCTGCACAAACAGGAGGAGACATCATTGTGTTACCATGCAACAAAACGGACAACATTTAGAAACTGAGACGATTATTTTACTTTCATCCATCTTTCTTTCTTCACATTTTCCTGACCTACTTTTATATTTTTGTTTAATAAATCCAGCAGAAAAGATTTATCAAAAAGAATTTTATTCATATCTGCACCTTAGCACCGACAATCCAAATTTAACTTCTCCTCTGGCAGCTCGTTTGTGTATCAGTTTCCCCGTTGCTTGTGTGCAAAGGTAAAAATTATGCAACTGCAGACAAAGAGCAAAAGCAACTTGAATGGGCTTGTGAGAGTAATCAGCAGTTAAAGATTGAGAGCACTGTGCATGGTTTTAAAAAAAGCCACAACCTCCAGGAATCATAAAACTAAGATAGATGCAGATTAGACCAACTGCATTTTAATTCCTGTTGAACTTTCCACATCTTTTCTGAAGCAATGAAGCCTTTAGGGGTGTTGTCTTGATGTGAGAAATAGGGCGACACATGACGTCTGTGTCTAACGCTCCAAATTGTAAACTCTTCGAGAAGGTCAATAATTTTAGAGGGAAATGATCAAAGGGAAAAAAGCTATGTACCAATCCAAGAAACGATCATCGTTAATGTGTGTTTGACGGCGTGTGACTGAGAGCGAGTGCTCTCAGAGCTTCCTGTCAGAGCTGTTGATCAGATTATATTGTATCCGGGAATAAAATACACAGCTCCAGCTGGTAAGCAGAGCTTTTGGCTTCATTGTTTTCTCTATAAACTTTAGATCCTGTTTGTAAAACGGGAGACACCAGAGGTTTGAGGAAGTCCCAGATGCTTTGGTTTTGCAACATTTTTAGATGTTTTTAAGAGAAAGATCAACCTCGTTTTTCTGTTTAGCTGGCTGGAAGAAGTGTGATGGTCTTCGAAATGGCAGCTGTAAATGTAGTAATAGCCACTTCTGCTTCCTGTTGAATAACTGCTCTTAAGTAACAAAATCCCCTCAGTATGACAGCGATAGATATAGAGACATAAAATAATGACATAAATAATTATATAATAAAAAGGCATGCAAATAAATACAATGAAACTCAGGGGACAACAGACAGACATGAATCACAGGGAAAAATAAAATAAATTAATTCTAAAGATACACTAAATGATCTCAAAGACACAAAATGGTCATGCACACCAAAAAAATCAGTGTGAGGAAAGATTAATTAATTAAGAGAATGGCAAGATGGAGACAAAAAACAATCTAAAATTGAAAATTACAGACACAACATGACAGAAAAAGACTACAAAAGACACAAAATCCTCAAGAAAAGAAAAAACAGGGAGAAAAAAAATTTGAGTTCTAAATGGCAGAAATACTACCATGAACGCACAGTAATCCCCCCAAACCCTAAAGAAATTACATTTCCCCAGAGAAAACAACTGCAAACACATAGAACAACATCAGACAGAAAATCCTGAACTAGTAGATCAATCACATCATCAAAAATGTAAACATGTAACTTTGGAACACTAATGATATTCATTTTATGAAGCTGTGCAGTATTTAGCTGATCCAGATTGAGATTTACACAGAAGAGAAGCTTCAGCTCAGTTTCAGGACAGCTGGACTGAAGCAATTGAACTTAAAGTCTTTTAAAGACCTCTTAATTCTCCCATTTCATTCTTATTACTGGCAAATAGTTTGAGATCAAGACAGTTGGAGTTTAGATTCTAAAATATTAAGAAAAAATAGTAGGAATTTTAAATTTTCTGTATTTAATAAATTGTGAATTTTTGCCCTTCTCTTTTTATATTAAACTATATGGGTTGTTGCTTGGACTACAGACAGGTTTGAATCATTTCAAAATATTAAACTTCCAGTTCTGCAAGTTTAAGGTTTTCACTCACAAAGCTTCACTTTAAAAAAAGGATAATAGAAAATGCTGTCTTATGCATCAGTTCTTCTGTTTCCTTCAAGAGAACATCATCTTTTGATCATAAAAGCAAAATGTCTGCTAGAAGTTATAAAAGTGTTGCGTTCAAAAGCCGATATCTAAACGCCAACATTGCATCTCAGCCAAACCACGTGCATGAGTTCACATCGTAACACAAACAGAAACAGGCTTCGTGATTTCTTGAAAGCAGCATGCGTCTCCAGGATGGAGATGAGGTAAGTGCTGGGGAAAGTGCACATGGTTCTGCAGTGGTAGCCAGGCCAACTGCTGTATTTCAGCTGTTCTGCTGGTGCACCCTCTGAGGGTTTATTTTTGCGGACATGGACCTTTAAACGATTTACTCTGGATCTGAACAAACACGTACGGCTCTGTTTGTATGTCAGTGTGACATCTGCTTGCACCAAATTTATGACACTCCTTCCAAATAATTCTTGGATCACCAAGCACTCTGCGGGACCTCAGGGCAAACCCGAAAGTCATGCAGCTACGGGAGGATTTAGAGGGTTTAAAAGTAGCATTTCACAGTCTTATGTAATGAGAGTAAAAAACATTTGTGCCTGTAGTAAATCCATCAATCTGAGATTGTTAGAGTCCAGTGCATCATTTGAGGGTTTGGATCTCCTCGTTAACTACTGTGTAATTATGACAACCTCACACAAACAAAAAGAAAAAAAAAAGTAATTTGCAAAGTAATTTGAGTGAGTGTGTTCAATCTGATGTAAATATTGGCAAAGGGTGTTTATGATGGAGGTTCCTGGAAGCAGTCTGAAAAGGTCTGAAACTCATACAATATAGAAGATTTCCAAGTTTATTATCAAATGTAGATCGTACGGAGATGTGGTGATTAGAGTCGTCAACTCTTAGCTAGAAAGTTTCTGGTTTAAACCTCGGCTGTGTTGAGTTTCATGTTCTCCTTTTCCCTCCATCAGGTTAAGTTTAGTCACTTAAATCCCTAAACTGCTGGCAAGCGAGAGGCAAACATCTTGGCTTGGTTTGAAATAAACTCTATTAAAACATATTTTTCTGGCTATGTCTGAATAAAAAGAAAGGAAAAAGTACAATTCATGTCAATTAAAACGAAAATTTGGATTAATTTTGTACCAGGAGCAGGTTGCTGAAACTTGTTTGCACTTCGCTCAATTTTTTGTCATTAACAGAATAATGCAAAGCTACATAGCAGTCGAACAAAACTGGAAATTATTAGCCATGCTTTTGTTTCAACTATAACACATTATTCCTTTGCTGAACAAAGTATCGCTGGACCGTCTGGAAGTTGTACAAAACATTTATTATTGCTCTGAGTGAATGTCAAGATTGGTACTCACTTATAAGGTTCTGAATGGTCAAACACCAGCGTACACCGAAGAACTTTTACACCTGTATGCCCTGAACAGGTCCCTAGGTCATGTGACTAAGACCTGCTGGAGGCTTTCTTGGAATTACTCTGGAACTCTCTCCTCTTTAGTTTGAGGTCTGCAGACTCTGTGGAGCTTTTTAAGAAGCATCTCAAAATGCATCTTCAAACAACTATTGTGTCAACCTGTTTAATGTTTACAGCTTTCTTCTGTACAGCACTGTGATACTGTGATCAGTTTGCAGGTTTGCTGTTTTGTTATCAATGACAAATTATTATCAGAAGTTTCCTTAACCTTAGAGAGGAATGAGTTAACAATGGTCCATTGGTACTTCTCAAAAATAATAAACAAAAGATTTTACTTAGTTGCTAATCTATCTCTCTTCAGGGTAACGATGCGAAAGGTGGAAGTTAGTTTGGCAAAGCATCTCACCAGAAAATCAGATTTCTAGTCGAGATTTTTTTGATTTTCTGTTTCACCAAACTGAATTAGGGTCCCCATCTTCCCGTTGTCTCTGATGTAGCACTGTTACATCTGGTTACATCTGTAAAACATGACAGTCCCATCCACGGAGGTTGAAATTGATAATGAGCTCCATCAAATGTAATGGGTCTGTTCTTATGATACAAGATTAGAATAAAAAAATTGATTCATTACTTCCAGTCATGGTCTGTGTGTAAAGCAGGTAGATAATAAAAAGTAAGGTTAATTTTCTATTATAATGTGTTAAATCTCATGGTAATTTGGGCAGAAATACCTAAATACCAGACACCGGAATCCTTTTGCACCGCTATCATAGTTTAGTTGTATTGGAGCTAAAATATGTTTTCTGTCTTAAGGAAAGCCAGTTCTTCAAATATGACAAGAATTTGAGAGAATAAATGTTAATCCATTCAAAAAGCAAAGCAACTCATCAGAATATATACAGTATATGTGAATTCCAGATTGTCTGAAACCAAATCCAGCTGTGATGTTGTCTGGAGGTCGTCCCTTGGAAGAAAATTAAGTTTTTCCCCCAATTTCCCAGACTTTTTGGTCACAGCTCGGCTTGGACTAAGTTCCTGGATGATGTAAGGCTGACCAGCGAATGAAATAGGACGGAGAAAGATAGAAAAATAGAGATGGATATCACCTCTGAGACTCTCTCTTGACGACATCTGGCTTACGTATCTTTCCTCATAAAACTTTAATATTAATCCCTGCTGTTTTGCAGGGCACTGGTCAAGTACCACTCAGCAGCGAAGGCAGGAGAGTTAGTAAAAAACAGGGCGACGTCTTTCAGTCTGTTGCTTAAGATGTGAAATTTTCCTTTTTTAAACTCAACGAGAAGTGACCCATAAACACTGACTGCTCAATAAGCTTAGACATGATGGAAGCTGATATTATTACATCTTCCATCCAGTGGAGCTTCATTTTAAGCTATCTGTGTGTGTTTGTGCATGCTTTAAAAACTGCATAGTATCAACTGTCTAATCTGGACATGCAGAGATGGTGATATGTTTTTCTCATTTATCAGACATCCTACCGTTACATGGTGTTACATTGATTATGAAATTTTAGGTTTAGACTGTTGGGGGACATCTCATGATGCACTGAGGACCTCTCTATTTTCTTTCTCTTTACTGTCTTTAACTTGTGCCTCTTTCTTAGCAGGTATCCCTGGATTACAGTAATTGGGCTGGTTCACCCCTCGGTCTTGTTCATTCTGCCCCCAACCAGTAAAGGCAGATGGCTGTCCTTCCTGAAGCTGGTTCTGCTGATGGTTTTTCCTTCTAATTAAAAGGGATATTTTCCCAGTCACCCACTGCCTTGTGGATGCTACAAAACAGGAAATTGAATTAAGAAAAAAGTCTATGCAATCCGTTGTTTCCTCATCTATGCACTTCTAACTTATCTTCATGAAAAGACCGACATGCACACAGTTCTTTTAAATAGGTCCAACGTTGATCATATGGGCTTTTTTTGTAGCATTTTGATCGGACAACAATTAGTTGTACTAAATTGAACCGCCTTAAAGTGCCCTGAGACCCATAGATTAGAGTCTTGATCAAGCATATTTTGACATTATGTGACAGAGCAAGCATCATATAACCATAACACAACTTGGATTTCAATAAATAACAAGAAAATGGTCTGGTTGTAAATGTTATGCGATTTATTCTGTCTTCACATAACCTTCCTTTGTTGTTGTTGTTGTCCAGTTCTAACCTGAGACCAGTTGCATGCAACTACTCTATTCTATTCTCTATCTTCTCTATCTACGCTATTTTCAAGTCTTTGATAAATCACCACTAGGGCTGGGACGATATGCTTTCCTCTCAATTCAATTCCTTTACGATTTTTTGGGTGTTGATTTGATTTAAATTGCAATTCTCATGATTCTTCGATACTGCAGATTTTGTGGAGGAAAAACAAAAAAATTTACAAAAAATCTTTTTGCTATTTTTTTCCCCTAATTTTAATTATGAAAAAAACAACACAGTAACCAGACTAACATTCTGCTACTATAATGTCTGACAAGAGAATAAAAAAAGATAAATAAAAAAAAATTAAATTAAATAAAAAAAATATTTAAAAAAAGTGCAATTATTTGAAAAAGGATAGATCTTTTTAACTTTTTAATTTTTCAAAAAATAAAAAAATCACAATATTAAATTTTTAACAAAAAAATTCGATTTTAAAATTGTGAAATAAAATTCCCTGATATTCGATTTTTCGATTAAATTTTCCCACTCCTAATTACCAGGCTAAAACTGAGATGAAAACGGTCTTATTACTAATGTCAAGTAAGCGCAACAACTAAAAAGTTTTTTGGTGGATTATTACGCTGAAAACAGCATTTTCTATGCTAAACTAACAAATAACGTCAGCATGGTCAGACCAGTCTGGTGTACATGCACTAATATGAGCTAATGATGTGCATACACAAAGAGCATGCCACCCATACTAGCACTAAATCATGCAGATCGCTCTACAGTTTTCAAGAAAGTTTTAAAGACACCAAACAAACAGCAGAGAGAACACAGGTGTGTTTGGGCGTACCGTGTCCGAAACGTCCAGTCTTGTGGACCTCAGTGGCTCCTCTATATCCCAGCATCCTGCACACTACATCTCCATCCTTTTTGTCCCAGACGTCATCACACACCGTTCCCCAGCGACGCTCGTGAAAAACCTCCACGCGTCCTTCGTGAGGCCCGGACCCGTTCACCAACCGCACCAGAGTCTCCTCCACTGAAAACACACACAGATAAACAAATGATGTTATAATGATCTGTATGTGCACACGCAGAGATGTATTTCCTCTTGTTTGCTCCAATCACTTCACATGTTTACAGTCTTTTTTTTTTTACTCATTCCAACAACATTACATTAAAATTTTGCCGGGGTTTGAAACTTAAAGATGAGGATCATTTTTTATTGGGAGTGTATGTGGGTTTAATGATGCTCGGCTAATCAAACCAATATGAAATCAAAGTGAGATGAATAAGTTTTTCCTCACATGCTGAAACCAAACTCTCCCAGAAACCACAGAAACGGTCTTTGATTCAACCAGACCAATAAATAAGCACTTGATCTTCTTTCCCCTCCCATGTTGACATCCTAATAAGATTTGGGGTTTTCAGTTCTGTCCCAAAGGAAACTTTGCAGTGATTGCACGAGCCATAATCTGGCAGCAATCTCACGCACCTGACAATGCACCGGTGAAAGGATTCTGAAATTCATAACTTCCTGCTTTGGAACTTCATCAAATGCATCTGTAAACATTTACCCAGCCGTGTTATTAGGAAAATAAAAACATCAATCTGTATATAAATACTGCGGGAAGCAGAGAAGAGGGATGAAGGTTGCACACAGAAACATTAAGATACACGAAAAGATCATTTTCAGACTTTTAGGAAGAATTTATGCATGCTTACTGGAAATTTGAGCCAGCAAATAAGGTCTAGTTGAAGATTTTATTGTCATCACTAAAAATATATTATGTCAGCTGACTTATTACTTCAGTCCAGTCCAGCTCAGACTGGTTAGAGGTGCATGCTGAGCCACTGCGGCCAAGAAATCGTATCTAATTTCAGAAAAAATATGAGTTTGTGTGTTGGTTAATAACAGAAACTTAATGGATCTGCATTTCATCTCATGTCCTTGAAACTATGCAGCAGCTGTACTCATATAATGGACTTGATTTATCACCTTTCAGAGGGCAGAGAGGAAATGAGAATGAGAGGTAAACATTCACACACATACTGGACAACACACACACACACACACACACACACACACACACACACACACACAGCTACAGTTCTCTGGACTGCTCATCATTGGTGAGACTGATGACAAAGATCTGGCGAGTGAAGCCAGACACTCTATCTACGCAGGATATTAGTCTCATCAGACCATCATAAATTCTGATTCTGTATCATTTAAACCTCATTACTCTCATTCACCAGCCTGTCATCATCTAATCTGATGTCCACCGTTACATGATACGCTCAAGAATGCACATATTTGTATCATGGTTTTTCCAGTATCAGTAAAATAAACACAAAAAAAGATGCACATAGTGTAGAAGAGGGAAAACAGGCTTTGAGCTGATGGTGAAATAGGTTTGTTAGCTTTATGAGGAGGTAGCAGTGGAGGATGCTTCACCGGGAACAGCAGAGTAAGGGAATAACGTCTCATTTGATTCAGCATCCATCACTTAATCCATCTGTTTTCCTCCATTTATCAAAGCTAAAGTGGGGGAGTAAACAGGTCCAGGAGGAAAACCCAAACATCCTTCTCCCCAGTGATGCTCTTAGCTCCTCTTGGGGGGGTTTTGCAGCATTCGTAGGTCAGAAGTGTTACATAATCCATCCACTCAGCTCTGGTTTCATCCCAGTTGGATGTGTCTCCGCTGACTCCGATCTTTGAGGAGTAGTGGGTTTCCTCGCAGCTCCCGCTCAGGCTGAGCTGAATCGTCCAACAATTTTTCAATTTACGACTTTGCTGTTGGTCACAGTCGGTTAGAAGGAGGCATAAAACATATGATTAGGGTAATATATTAATAAATTACAGCTGCACTCAGGCTTTTAGGCCACACTACTGAACTTCAGCAGATTTTCTCATATTGGTACCCATTAACCAAGGCTAAATCAGGATCCGTCTTGCATCCTGTCTCTTTTCTGAGCTCTCTGCACCCAGTACAAGTCAGTCCAATTTAGACTCTTTTGTTCTGTCACTTTCTTTCTTTCTTTATCTCATTCTTCTGATGATGTCCACCTGGATTTCTTTGCTAAATCAGCCACAGTACGCCTTCAAAACTGTCAGTGTGTTGACATCCAGGTGCTGGCCAGTGATGTGGTGCCTTAAAGCGAAACACAGCTGGGAAGTCCCAGGCTGGAAAAAGTTGTGAGGTGCGGTTTCTCAGCCTCGGTCCGCTGCAGGGCAACAACGGATCCAGGATGGATGTCAGCGTGTCATCAAAGCGAGTCAGAGGCACAGAGTTTTATGGTTGGAAACTAATGTAGTGTTGCTATGACAAAATTATTTCTTTTCAAATAACAATAAATAACCATTTTGTCAAATCTGCACAAATGTGGCAGAAAATTTAAAATATTTTCTTTTTCCATCTCAGCTTTACTTCTTTTCTTTACTGGCTCTTTAATGTGTTTGTTTTTATAAATTCTACTCTGCTTCTCCCTGTTTTCTGTGATTAGACATAATATACGCCATGATGTCTGACAAAAGATGCTGCAGTAATATAGGGAAGCTTAAGCTGCATTAGTAAACTAATTGTTTTTTTGGTTTTTTTTGCGTTACGGTTTTGAATGTGTGCAAATCTAATTTGTGATGTAAGCAGATTTACTGTTGCTTTGTTGATAAATAGGCCTCAGGGAGCTGCTTTCAAACAATAAATAACATCTTTAGTCTATATAATGACTTTTTCAGAGCGTCAAGTTTCATGCTTCTAACTACCACAAAGAAAAAAAAGAGTAAAGTACATGAGAGTTCTGGTCTCTGCTCTCCACAGACACCATGAATGAGGTGTTATCCAAGTAATCCCTAACAAGCTTTGTTTCTTCTGTGTACAATCTGGATATTAATATGAACTATTGCAGACTATAATAGCTGTTTTTGCTCAGGGAAAACTCGTTCAGGGAGCTCCAAGCGTTGACGGCCGTCCAAGTGGTTCAAGCCTCAGAGACCAGGGGAGTTGCAGCAAGCAGAACCTGAAGCAGGCCAGAGCATGGAGTGATCACATTTTACTAATGTTTACTTGGCAGGCAGGAAGAGTTTGGACGGGACGGGACGGGACGGGACTGAATGGCTCTAGGACAACCGCTAACTAGCTCCATCAGTTTATAAAATGTTCTTTTAAAACATAAATGCTGTCATTTCTCTCATCTTTTGAATCTTTGATTTTTCTTTTGATTTTTCCTTTTGAATTGTATTTTTTTCCTAGATCTATAAGGAACAATTTGTTTGGTTTTTATCTAATTCTTGGGTAGCATGCATGCATTCACATTAAAGTCAGTTTAGTTGGATCATCTCAAGTGTAATAACAGTTTGGACATTTTGATAAATGTAGACTTAAAATGTTTTTTTCTGCTAAGATCAATACCACCCTCATGTCTGTCTGGTATCTAATAAAGATTCAGCTACCTTAACATAGAATAATGACAATACAATGAGAATAAATCCATATTTTCTGATGGACCTAAGTCTGAATATGAATATAGATGTCTTTTAAAAAGATATTTCATAGGAAACATTTCTATGCTCAACTGTGGGTGAGTTAAGTTTGGTTGCTCAGTTGCAGCAGTATATAGCTAATTTGAACAAAAACGTACATAAGAAAGAGAAATTTCTCCAGTTTTTTTATGTTAGAGGGTTATAAAAACTGAGTACAAGTAAATTTTCAAGAATAATACTAACACGAGCTAAATTTCTCAATAGCATAAAAAGTCTGAGGGTATTTGGATTTGGATCCAAGGGGCTGCAGAGGCCCACTGTACTAAGAGCGCGTCAAACATTAAACCCAATATAGTTCATGTTAGCTCCGTGAGATCAGCTATCTGACTGCCAGATGGTATCTCTCTTGCAATATGTCAGCTATCACGAGAAAATTACCCAAATGTTTGAAACAGCCTCAAAATTAAAAGCAAAAATTGGAATTTGGTTACAAACTTGAGGGAGAAAGTGTTCCAGGGAAAGTGTGGACTTCAAGCTCCTTTTAGCTAATGTTTGAAAGTTTTGTTCACTTTGAAAATCACAACTGAGCGACACAGAGCATCGTATAGTAACCTGATCCTTTCAGAGGGATTTGCAGAATGCATGTCATGAAATGATTACAGTATGTTTATGCACCAGAGCTGCTAGCATTACACAGCGTAGTCCTGCCAACACGCTTATTACCAGCGTGCAGGACAGAGTGTTACTTCCAAGAACGAGGAGCAAATCATTAAGAAGTTTTAAGCTTTATGATGTGTTTTTCTGTGCTGCATGCTATAAGAAATAAGCCTTTGATTGTTATTTCAGTCACTATTTTTACTCTAGCAACACAATCAAATATAATGCATAATTCTAAACATACAATGTACAAATACAGCTGAAATTTATTTATTTATTCATTTTATTTCACTAGAAATGTGAAAAATAAACCCATTATAAAAGTACTTTTAAAAAGAATTCAGTAAGAACTTAAAATCTTCACATGACAAGTTATTTTTTGCCATGTTGAAGTTTTAAAAAACCTATACTGAAACTTGGAAGGAAATATACTGAAGCAATCCTTTACTAGGATAACCTTTTGAGTGTAATTTGACATTTCTGCATTTCCTCAAGCCAACAAATCCAGAAAATACAGCTGAAGGAAACTCAACATTAAATGAATGAATGAATAAATAGGTAACTTTACCATTCTGGCTGTGGAACTAATACTTTTTAAAATAAAAATAGCATTATGAGTTTTTTCTTAACTTAATACTACATACTAACTACTTTATATATAGACAAAGATCCTTATTGACTTCTATTGATTCCTATGTATCTATGCTGTCATCCGTGTTGACTCATCATTATTTTAGTAAAGATTTCCAGTGCATGATGGTCACTGCTTTTTGTCCCAAAACAACGAACCAAAATAGCCTGAGGCAAAAGATACACTGTACTCTCTCTCTTAAAACCAGGTATCCACAGTCTGGGTTCCATTTGTTTCTCTTTAAACGTAGAAATATTCATTCATGCTGTTGAGGCTTTAAACTGAGCTGAAGCATTTGATCCTTTCATAAACATAATGACCCGAGCAGCAGGTTGATTTTGTGTTAACATCCAACATGTGCGAATTAAAGTAAGTCCTTATTCAGGTACAAAACACACGCTTTGAAGTGTCAAAAGATCCAAGTCAAGCAGACAGTGATAAGTCGTCCATATGAGGTTTCTGACGGGAAAATGCATGGCGCTGTTATTCGAGGTTTCTGACAACCAACAGCATATGGACTCACTCGACCCATTTTCCCTTTTTCTGGAACATCAAACATGCATGTCTTGTAAATGACGTGAGGAAAGAGCTGGTCTTTGACGGTTCTGTAATGGGCAGAAAGGCCATTCATGTGGTTGAAGGATCAAAACAGTTTTCCCTCCCATCGCACATGCAGACATGCTCTACAGCTGAGATGATGTAACAAAGAAAGAAAAACAGTTGTAGAAAAAAAGGAAGGTGTGAGGGTTTTGAGAAATTGTTTTTCTTCTTTCTACCTGGCTCCAGTCCGGTGGGCTTTTCTTTTGTTAGTTTTTTTTGTAGAGTTTGGGTTTACCACCACATGACATATGCACATATAAAGTCTTTTAAATCCTTTTGATGTAGGCTACATTGTGCCATGTGGTTCTGTGAAACTGTGACACTATTGAAAAGAAAAAGCAGATCTGAACATCCCTCAGCTCCGTCCTCAGGTGGGCCAACGAGGACTGCATATTATACGAAGCTCATGAAATCATCAGCTTGTAAATCTTTCTTCATCCACTGTTGCTTTTGGGTCCTATGTGCTTATTATTGTGCTTATACTGCAGCAGAGGTGCTCCACCAGAGTACTATAGCAAAAACAGCATGAAAAGATTTGACTGTATAAGTATAAGTAAATATTCACAGGACATTCTTACACATAAACAAACCCAGCTGCTTCCATGTCAAACATACTTTTTGCACAATTAAATCTGTCAAAGCTTTTTTTATTGGACTTTTTGGGGGTTTCTGGTTGAACCGACATACTTTGGTCTAAATCGGCTAATAATATCCACATGCACACTGCTCATCAGCGGCAGGTATGTGAAATTAATACGCAGCATAAATGTAAACACCATCACAGAGGCTCTAGTTGTTCCTTCTGTCTTTTACTGATAATATACTACTACTATACTGAAAATATAAGCGAATATAATACTAAATGTCATGTGCTTACAGATTCTACACCTCTCATTCAACTTAAAGTGCTTTCTTATTCAGTTTGCTGTGTTAATATTATTATTATTTTGTTAATATCCCAGCAGGCAGGTGCTGCTAATAACATGAACTTGATTAACTGATACACAAGCGTGAGCACCTCCACAAAAACAGACATTTTGTAGTAACAATTGGGGAGACAATGCTGGATTTTAAAGCTAGTGCAGGACGTTTCCGCCCTCTGGTCCTTCTGTTCTGAAGTAGATTTTTTTTTTTGGGAAAACCAAAGAGCAAGGCATTATAATAACTGATTCAAATAAAAGCATCTGCACCTTGGGCAGACTGTGGATGTTTTTAAGATGGAGAGTGGAATAAGTTGCAGATTTATCTAATTTTAAGCTGTGGTCATGATAGGATAATATTTTATCTCTTGATTTCACATCGATGTACACGATGGGTCAAAAGAGTGAGAGTGAGTAAAGAGTTTGAGATTATGATCTAACATTTAATCAACATAAAAATATTTTCTTTTCTTTAAGAGTCTGAGGTAAATGTTTTCCAAAGCAAACACAAAGGATTAAACAGATACAATTATGGTATTTTAAAACTTCTTTGGCTCTTCTTGACCTTTTTCATCTCTGTCAAGAAGGTTATGTAATTTGTATATGTTGTTAGCTGGATTTTTCAAAAACTGCCAAACCAAGTTTTATAAAAGGTGGATGAGACTTGGAGCATGGGCAAAGGAGAAATTTTGTGTATTTTGGCTGTGAAATACAGCGTTGGTTCTCTGGTTCTTTTAACATCTGTACGAATATTGCCACTTTATTAAGTTTCAAAGAGCATAATCTCTGGGAGCAAGGGCAAATTACTCTTAATTTAAACAAGAAAAGAACAATAAACTGGAGAAAATAAACTTTTTGAATATTAAAAGAGTTGTTTAGGATGATGAAAAATAGTCTGAATCAGCAGTTTGTTACACTAATTAGAGGGAATATTACCCTATCATAAAATACTTTATATTACTGTTAAATCCTTTAAACAGACTGTTCTCCTTAATGTGCAACCACATTGGATTTACAGATGCCGTACAATTTGTTTTTAATGCATGCTGGATCGTCTTAGCTTGTAGCTGCAGTTACAGCTGGGAAAAAAACACATCAATCAAATCACCAAACCAAAGAGGGAGACTTTACAAACAGGATGTTAATATTTCAGGGGATTAAAGCCAACGATTTAAAACAACATAGTTCAAGCTCAGCTTTCTTTTTGTATCAGTCAGATGGTACAAAATGTACAACTACAATTACTCTTAATTTCCTAAACGTAGCACAGGCATTTTTCATTTGTTCTGGGCTAGAATGGAATAAGGATTATTCCATTGCAGTTTTATTGGCGCACATGAGTGCAAATTAGCAAGAATCCCCTTACCGTTTTTTTCCACTCGTTCTCCTCGATCACCTTTCTGTCCTTTGAAGCCTCTTTCCCCTCGGTCACCTGCGGACAGGAAGTCAGGAGTCTTAGGTTGACTTATACTGAAATAACTTCTTATTTGCATTATTCCAACATCACAATCAATCAAAAGGGACAATAACTTGTCATATATTAAACATATTTAGGAAGAAGTTAATTAAAATTACAATTTGAGCCCTTTTTCTTTTCTTAAGACTGTAACCACAAGGTCTGTTTGAATACTGATTTGTTAGGATGTGTAAATATCAGAATAAGAATAAGAATAAATGAAGATGGCATAGAGAACAAATGAAAAAAGCTACAGACTTGCTTAAAACCTGAAACACTTTCAGGATAATTATGAATATTCCTCTGGAACGATGCAGCTGTAGCTCTAAACCTCATGAAATATGGGGACATAACGTCTGCAAAGGCCAGCTCTAATAAAGGGGATCAAAACAACATTAGAGAGGTTTTTTTTAAGGTGGACAAGGGAGTTTCTCCAAAATGACCATTTTGGCAAAGTCTTCTCTCAAAGTCTCCAAGTTGGGGGACCTCAGGCTTTAAGAGGGTAACACGAAGAGCATTAGAAGTAGCCTTAACCACTGACAGCTTCACATTTTTAAACCTTTTCTTTAGCTCACACCCATTTCCTCTCCTCTTATATTTTTAGCAGAGCCCTCTTTAATAAAGAGCCCTGTAATTGGCTTTGAAAAAAAAAAAACAGAGAGAGGCACCACCCTGAATCCTGTGTTTCATTTACCTCTAAAAGTTGTGGTTAACGCGGTTTTTCAGCTGGCGAGAAGAAAAAAAAAAACCTGAAGCATCTTGTCAAGGTCATTTCTTGGAGTTTATTCACAGTGCAGATTTTTGGAGAACTAAATGAAATTCTCAACCATTAAATCACACTCAAGTATAAATCCTTTCATTTGTGGTTGCTGCAGAAGTATTTTACCTTTACACGCCGCTCTTTTTCTCCAATCAGCAGCATGGATACGACTATTTCACATTTGTTTTCGTTTCAAAACATCATTTTATGCCAAATTACCAGGAGTCACCTCCACAGCTGCTGCCAGTTCTCGGGCAGGAGGTTTGAAAACCACAAGTGTGCATAAAAGCCATGAAGCTATAAGAGGATCAACTTGAAGTGGGCATTTATCCCACTTTTAATTTGTACTGTAGGTGTCAGCTGCGGTGGTCCGTAGCCCCACCCACTGCCTTTTTACTGCTCGTCTGTGTCTCCAGCTACAGTCTACTCTGGCAAACCCCGTCTGTGACGTCCTCAGCTGTCATCTAGCCTCCAATTTGACCTCATTCTTGACTTAATAACATTGAGGGGAAAACACAAACACCCCAGGGGCCATATAAAAACAGTAAATGCATTTGATTTAAACCGAGACATTCCGCCTGAATACCATGGTCCTGAAAAGGTTGAACTGGGTTACATATTTGAAATGAACTAACAAATATCTTCAATGCCAAACATTTCTAGCCTCAATAACAGTTCAATGGAAACAACAAGCCTATTGATCAGGACCAAGGGGTGGGGGATTTTTCCAAATGATGGTTTACGGCCTAAAAATCTGTAAACACAATGTCAAATTATCATCGGCAGTTTTTATTTGAAGGATTCAAACTCAGTTTTAAGAAACTGGGATAATATATAAGAGACAGTTGCTGCCACTCCTTGTATGTGTCAGATGTTAGCCCACCCACAACACATTCAAGATTTTATTGCTGCTCATGTTTTTGCCGCTTTTCCCCTCCACATCACCTTAACATAAAAACAACTCAAATGTTCCTGGGTGATGGAGAATAAATGGAATTAGAGGAAATTTCCAGAATCTTGCCCCTTGACTTCATCCACCCGTGTTTTACAGCTTTTTCAGAAACAGTCTGAGCATATAGGTCTCCCTTTCTTTCCTCCAGCTCCTACAACTATCATAACTGGCCGCTCCTGGATTACTGAGCTAAAAACCAACAATAAAAAAACGCTTATTGTTGCAATAACTTTCCCAAATCAAGGATACAAAGGCCTCCTCCTGGTGCACCATAAGCAGCTGATCCGTAGTGGATTGTACAAGCCATAGCAGCTGATCCCCTAAAACCTGAATACATTCACATTTCCTGTTAACACAATTGTGCTTTCATTAACATTGAATATTTTCCATCCAGTCATTATTTATACCAACTTATTCCAATGCAAGGTCATTGGAAGCTGGAGCCCATCCCAGCTGCTACTGGGCAAGAAGCAGCGTACATCCTGGACAGATCGCCAGTCCATCAGGGCCTACACAGGACAAGCAACCACTCATGTTTAAACTCACTCCTAGGGAGGATTTGGAAACACCAATTAGGCTGACATTGATGGTTTTGGACCGTGGGAGGAAGCCAGAGTATCCGGAGAGAAGCCACACACGCATGGGGAGAACGTGCTCCACACAGAAAGGCTCCAGCCGAGGCTTAAACCAGGAACCTGCGCCTTTAGTTTCTTTTGGCTCAACAGCTGCTTTAAGTAACACTTGAAATGGTCTCATTTTCAGTGTGAACAAGCAGCATTTTTACAGCAAAACAAGAGATCAGATAAACCACCGCATGTCTGTCCGAGATGGCAGAGGGATAAAAAATATCCCCTAGAATGTGAACAACTCTACAGCATCCACACTAATCTTTTTTTATTACAAGGTGAAGACTTAAACGTGTTAGTTTTAACCAGAACCAGCTCATAATGTGATAATTCTCCAGGGCTGCATATCTATGGCCAAGGAAAACAAACAGTCTAACTGTAAACACCACAAAATGACAGATAATATTGTCAGCAAACATTTTAAACTCCGGCTGAACTCGGACGCTTTTCTCCACTCATCTACAAAAACAAACCACCGAGTTTCCTCCACAAGCTGTTCCCGCTTCCCTGCTGCCCAGCGCCGAGGCCTCATTCATACCAGAAGCTACAAACTCTTCATCCTTCTGTTAACCAGACCTCAGACGGGTGAAAGCGCAGACACACATTGTTGGAAGCTGCCAGAGTGCGGATGCCCAAAACATCCAGGAACATCTTGCCTCCATTTTTTCTGCTAAATTGTTATTAATGTGACATATCAGCAGCTTATCACATAATTAACCTCAGTCAGTGAAGATGCAGCAAGCTTCTCATGCATGCTCTTCCATAGTAGTTATCACTCTTTCTGCTTGAATTCACGTTTTCTTCAGTTGAATCCAAACAAATTAGAAATGCCTGCGTCACCAGAGTGAAACGGACAAGCTACGATTTGCCAAAAAAGGTCACTTCTTCCTATTTTTCCGCTTTTCATTAATCAAAAACAAGCATAATGAATGGTCCTTGATTTAACATGATGCTGTTTCCATGAGCTCTGTGTGCAAGCAGTTCTCATAAACCATTGTGCAACAGGCGTGTTGTCATAAAATGTGTCATTTCTTCCAGTAAAGGACAACAAATTATCAGATGTTTGAAAGCAAAACAGAAATAAAACTGCAAAAAATTGTTCTAAACCATACGCCTGCTAATGACTACATGCGTTTAGCTGTTGGGGGTGGAAGAAGAGCTTCCCCATGCCCCATTGCCATTTCATTTGTTTTCTTTTAATCAAATTCACTGACATCAGTGAATTACGATCCAGAGAGTTCTATTAACAAAACACTGGCTTTCTAGCAGCTGGTTTCCAGGAATTTTAAGCTTACTAGTTTAGGTAGCTTTAATGTACCCCCAGAGACACGGTTAATGTCTTCAGCTGAACCTTTAAGCAAACACAGCGAGCATGAAAGGCCGACTCAGAACAGAGATCCTGTACTCTGACATGTTGGCGCATTACAAGTCGTTATAATGCTGGGAAATGTTGGAGACTAAGGTTTTCATTTCATCAAATGTTTACACTCTCATTTGTTAAAGAGTTCTCTAAATGAAAGCAAGGCCGGGCGGAAAGTTAACTTTCTACGAATTGTGCACATGAGAAAAGCCAATTTAGTGTCAAGAGTGTTTGGAAGATGTGCAGCTTGTTAACATAAAATACATCCAATATTTTCTTTGGAGAGCTCTGAGTGAATGAAATGGTTACAATCTGTGCTCGTGTTCACTTCGCCCATAGAAAAGGAGAGATTCAGAACCTGCTGCTCATCTCCTAAAAGTTCAGGTGAACGATGAGACACAGATGCAGGATGCTGTCACGGTTAAAAGCAGCAGCTCCCATACCTTGGCAGCTACGATGGGCATCCACCATGATGCCTTTACTACCGCATATTATGGGGGATTTTCTCTGGTCCACTTTAGCATATTATATTTTTATGATTTATAATCCGTGGAGGTGCCACACATTATTATATGAAGGTAAGGAAGATGTTATAACCATCAATGTTAGAAGCAGTAGGCAGATCTATCTGAGGTGAAATATGGCAAAAACCTTAACGGGGTCGAGTACAGACGGCAGGGCCATAACAGCTAAGTGTGAGAGACAGCAGATCAGCCCGCTCCAAGGTTTTGAGAGCTATTGGGCAACTTTGGGTCTCTGGGACGTGCACTGAACATTTCAGCTAAGCCAGCTCTGATTGCCAACAGCTGTTGGCTGGACACACATTTCACATAGCGTACACACATACACGATGACATTTGGCCACAACAAACACAAACACTGCGTCGCGTTTTCACACTTCCTCTGTTCCAGTCTGAGTGTGTTTTTGTTGTCACTGGCACTGTCCGACTAGTGATACCAGGGCGAGGCTGATATGAATACTCCTGGCTTTTATATATATCAGCACAGATTAAATAGAACCAGTGAAAACAAAGGAGATGCTATGATGCGTCAGTATGTTGGATTAAGGTGTAAGTAAGTGGGCAGTAGTCAGTCTAGGTATGGTTGTATACTTGTGCCAGAGAAAGTTTGTATCTACAATTTGCAAAAAATAGCTGCTAGTAAATCAGGACACCGCGTGTCCTTTAGCTACTCATAATATTATATTTTGATTATTGGGAAACTATTAAAATGCTTGTTATAGATTTTGCATAATGCATAAGAATTATTATCTGAATTAAACTATTAGAAAAATACTTGGTTTTGGTTTCCTCTCAAAGAAAATGTGATTCAATAAATAACAGCTGTGTCCATCCATCCATCCATTTTCTGAACCGCTTAATCCAAGTGGGTCGCGGGTGTGCTGGAGCCTATCCCAGCTGTCAAGGGGCGAGAGGCGGGGTACACCCTGGACAGGTCGCCAGTC
>JAVQJG010007803.1:0-13659 GCA_036024015.1 Craterocephalus amniculus | reverse complement strand
CGGAGGGAGGCTACCCTCTCGTCCACCGGGGTAAACCCCAACACACATGCACCAAGCCGGGGGGCAACCAATATGCCCACTCCTGCTCGGCGCCTACCGCGAGCAACTCCAGAGTGGAAAAGGGTCCATCCCTTCTCAAGGTCTCGGGTTCCAGAGCCCAAGCTGTGCGTCGAGGTGAGTCCAACTATATCTAGCCGGAACCGCTCAATCTCGCGCACCAACTCAGGCTCCTTCCCCACCAGAGAGGTGATGTTCCACGTCCCAAGAACCTGCCTCTGCAGCCGCGGATCGGACCGCCAGGGTCCCCGCCTTCGACTGCTGCCCGACTCACAATGCACCCGACCCCAACGGCCCCTCCCATGGGTGGTGGGTCCTTGGGAGGGGGGCCCCATGTGGCCTCTTCTGGCTAGGCCCGGCCGGGCCCCATGGGCATCTGGTGGGCCCGGCCACCAGACGCTCGTCCGCTTGCCCCCCTCCCAGGTCTGGCTCCAGGGGGGGGCCCCGGTAATCCGTGTCCGGGCGAGGGAAACACCGGTCTTTTGTTGTCTCTCTCCATTTGGGGTCTTCGGGCCGCCTTTTGTCCGGTTCCCTGCCGAAGCAGGGAGCACGCAAACCCCTCCACCACGGTAAGGTGGCGGCCCAGGGAGGGGGCTTTCAGCTGTTATGCTACAAACAAATGGAAAAAGAACTACCAGTAGAGATTAAACTTCCTCCAAATAAACACTCTGAAATCCAGGTAAAAAAAAAAAATCTTTTTTCTCATTTTTAATCTGCACTGTATCCTTTAAACTATCTAGACCGTTGCATGCTTTTTAAAATTTCTTTACATGATTTTCCTTTTTTTTTATACCTTTTTTATTATATCTTAATATGATTTTGTTTTTCTTTAAGTTCTTTTATGTACCTTTTGGTGCTTTTCCTGTAATTCTTTTATGTTTGATGTGAAGCATCTTTGAATTGTCTTGTTCGTGAAATATCCTATACAAATGAACTAGCCTTGCCATCTACGTGGTTTTATATTACCCAGCACCACCTAAAATGATTCATGTGAGGGCTCAACCTTGAAGTTTATCATCAAAGTCTGCAGGAGCCTTTTAATGACCAGATAATTTGAAGGAAGTGATTTGAAGCAGTGAAACAGCTTTAGATTGCTGGGGCAAATATAGAGAAAGGCTAAAATACAGGACATTTGCAGATCAGTTGGGTTACTGGGTACATTTTTGACATCAGTGAACTTATCTAAATGCATCTCAATGTTTACTTTCATTTGGTTAACGAAATCATCTTTACAGGAATTATAGGGCATGATTTAAATAAATCCCCCACCTTGTTTACAGATAAATAAACTGTTTTACTTTCATTACATGTCAGTAAGATATACAGTTTGTTCGAGTGTTCATCTCACTCATTTACATTTACATTCATCACTGCTAACCCGCAATAGGTGGGTTGCACCCTACGTCACGTTGCTAAGACAATGGCGTTCTAAGGCAAATGGAGGGCAGGAAGGAAACCTGTTAAATTAGCCTGGAAAAGGCCTGTTTTGTGCAGTTTGTGGTTGCTCAAATCGAAGTAACAGAGAGAAAGATGCTGGCTTTTTTAGAGTACAGTAGTTGTCATTCACAAAGGGGAAAAATGCAGAAAAATGACCAAACAACGCTGGAAAAAGGGGATTTTAAATCTCCGCCTTCAGTCGGGAGGTGCAGAGTCTCCTAATGCCCGTGTTTGCGGCCACCACAGTCAGAGGTAGATTATATGTTATTATACTATTCAACATGTTTTTGGTTGTATTTATATAGTATTGGGTTGAATTTACTTAAGATGCGTTGCATGTTTGACGGTGTAGCCGTTAGTGCAAGCTACTAGCATCTTTACACAGAAAAAAACAAAAAACACTTACCTCGCGAAGACCAAACGGTAATCCTCCTGGAGACGTTTTACTCCAAGGTTGTGGACCCATTCATTCACAAAAAAGTTATATGACTCCAAACGTTTATAAGCTTTCATTTGCTGTTTAGTATAATTTGAAGTCTGCGGGACCAGATTCTCGATAAATCCTCCGGTTCAGAGGAAAACTCTTTAATCTTCATGAGGTATGGGTCACGTCCAACATATTTTATTATCAGCTGTGTATACCTTCCTTTTGCTTCTGGGTCTAAATCCTTACAATAATTGCTAACTGGTATTGGAAAATCCATTGACAAGCACTGCATATTTATTTCCTGCCCTCCATCTGCATCGCGCACGTCATCCAGGTGGCATAGGTGAAACCCACCTATTATACAATCTATATCTTATGATGTAGACCAGAACATTTAATTAGGTATATTACCTACTGTGTTCTTTCTTTTAAAAACAATCCAACATTCAGCTCCAAGTGAATTAATTGTAATTATCATTAAGTTTTTCGAATGATCTATTTGACATTTTTTTGATAGTGATCTCACAGGTGTCGGTCTGTAGGTCTGTCTTTAGATTTACATATTTTTCTAAGTCACACAAGAAGTACACCGATGTGTACTTGTTACTCCATACTGGCCACCCTCGGGAGTTAAACATGGGTTCAAATGATGCTCCACTGACCAACGTCAAAATGAGTGCTTGTTTGTTGGATGATATGGTTTGCTCTGTGCAGGCTGTCGTCTCTAACCCGTATTTACTGTGATAACTGGGTTTTTTAGGCTCACCTTTTTTTTTGTCCCAGGCATTTCTGTGTAATCTTGTCAGTCTGCTGTGTCACACTGACCTTCAGGATTGTCTTTATGCAGTTTATTCACATGGAACGCGTGGGTTCTCACCGGGTACTCCGGCTTCCTCCCACTGTCCAAAGACATGCATGTGAGGTTAATTGGGCACTCTAAATTCTCCCTAGGAGTGAGTGTGTTTGAGTGGTTGTCTGTCTCTCCGTGTTGGCCCTGCGACAGACTGGCGACCTGTCCAGGGTGTACCCCGCCTCTCGCCCCTTGACAGCTGGGATAGGCTCCTGCACACCCGCGACCCACTTGGATTAAGCGGTTCAGAAAATGGATGGATGGATGGATGCTCAAAGATTGAAAGATGTTTTTTTTTTGTTTTTCTCTGTGGTTACATTTATTTATTTTTTCTGCTGAGGAGTTTAGAGAGCCACTTTGTTCTCTTTATTATATTGTATTTTATTATAAAATAATTCAATCTAAGTAAAAAAAAAGTTTGACAATGAAAATCAATTAAACTTGGAAGATTTTAGAAAAAAATATTTTCAGATTCTTTCTGAAAAATAATAAATAATACTGAAATAACTTACACTGGTAAAATCAAAAACAAACAAACAAAATAACAAAGAGCTAAAAGAATCTAACAACTTAAACAGAGATATGTAAAAAGGGATGATTCTCAGCAACAGCATCACTTCAAGACACCTCCTTGTTTATATGCAGTTCAGTGTTAGTTAAGAAATTGGTGTTACAGCAGAGAGTCAGAGTTGATGTCGCCTGAACATATGGAAGTTTGAGCAGTTTCTGGTAGTACCTGGGTAACAGTTGCCGGGTTAAGAGCCTTGCTCAAGGGCCCACAGTGGTTTACTTCTGTTTAAATGAGATATGATATGATATGAAATGATATATGATATGAGCAATTCTTCATGATGCCTGTTGACACAACACACAGTTGTCCAAGCCATGGGAAACATTTAGTATTCTCCATTTAATTCCATTTCAGTAAGTCTCCATTTAAGATTTTTTCCATTTTTGAGTGGAGCTTTCTAAAAATGTACGAGCACCAGAAACTGTGATGTGAATGTGATCCTCACAGTTGGGCATTGTGATCCCACAGCCAGATTTTCCTTGGAATAAACTCATCACTGTTGCCAGCATCTTTGGCAGGAAATAACCAGCTGGATGCCGCTCTGAAATGTAATTTAGCTACTTACAAAAAAAGTTGTTAAACTGTCAAATAGCCATGATGGCTTGTAGTGGCAAATAATTCATTTAGGAATACTTTAGTTGCTAAAAGTTGATTAATTATCCTTCACATTGTGATATTAACAACAGTCTATCATCACATTACCAGTGTTCACAAAGGAAATATTTTCCTTTTTCTCCACAGCTATGATATATTATACAGACAGTAGATTACATGTAGCTATTCTTTTATCTTATTCAGTAGCAAATGCAAATTCAGACCAACATTTACTGTGTTAAAAACACAGTCCCTTCATAGATTTAATTGGGGATCCCCGACGGCTCTCAAGCTGATTAAAAAGATACAAAGGAAATAGTATATTCCAGCCACAAAGTCATTCCCTTTTTTCTCACCAATTATTTCTGTAAAATACATGATACTTCTATCTTGTCTGCCTTCCGAAAAACCCTAAAATAAAACAATCCAAGAGGGAAAAATGACTTTGTTTCAGCTGTTCGAGACATAAGGTCCCAAGCAGTTCTGACTTGATTTTTTTTTAAAAAGAGTCAAGATCTAAAAAAAGAAAAAAAGTGGACATCTTTCAGATTTCATTAAAATTCTGCCTCACAATTTGCAGCCCGAATAAAACAGAATTGTGTCATAATTTGTATTTATGTTGTTATATGGCATCATAAAGTGGGTTGGCTTACTTTTGGCAACAGCTAACCAGTCTAAACCAGGACGACTCAACGGTTTTATGATACAGAATAATCACTGGCTACTCTGACTGTTTTTTAAATTCTGTGCATAGATGAAATTTCGCTGTAACTTTGTTATATTTGATACAAAACTACACTTGGACTTTTATAATGTTAAAAAAGCATAGCCAAGTTGTAGCTTTATTTAGAAGGTCTGCCACCTCTCGCAACATTTGTACACGCATGGGCCGCTTTGACTTCGACTACATTGGTCTTTGTTTACCTGCACTGCACTTAGTCAGAGCCAGAGAGTTAGATACACAATAAATGATTAAAGCATAGCATAGCTAGCATACAGTTAGCTGAATGGCTTGTGGCCTTTATTAGCTTGTATGCTATCGGTAGGGTTAGTGTTACATACTAAAAACATGCAAAAATGCAGCATTACAATACTACATGTATCCTGATTTCCATCATACATCACATTTACCTTTTTAGGAAGCAGAAAGCCAGCTGAGGTTCCAGTTTTATTCCTAGAGCAGATTGGAGCTCCCCCCATTTATCCAAAGCTGCTCCGATGTTGACTCTCATGTTACTCCTACGGCGGTCAGACCCCAATTTAGCTCTTTTCGTCATACTAGATATTTATTTGTGAGGCCACCAGTTTTTTGTTATTCATTTGTTGTCATCGGTGTTGTCTCGATGATGCTCTAATGGTAGCGAAGTAAACAATACAATACTGGTAGCGGCCAGGTTAAATCAACTCACATACACGTCCTAACGATTGAAGCCCGAATCCCTCTTACTGAGCATGCAGAAATACGACTATAGAGGCAGTGAATACAGATCGGCTCACCCTATACATCAAGGCAACTGTAAGAGGATGTTGGGGAAAGAAAATAATAGTATTTAGCGTTTCAACTTGTGCATTACCCCTTTAATACAGTGTTGGACAATAAAAGATTCCTGCACTTATTGAACAAGTTATAGTCTTTATATGATCTGTGAAGAGGCTAAAAATACAATTATTTCATCATGATAAAAGTAATGAAAAATATACAACGACAGAACAGTTAAGTCATACACCATCCTGTGCAGGCCTGATCTGCTCTCTGTGGGAGTGGATAGAGTGTTATTCATACACATGTCAGAACAGCACAGCCCTGTTCACCCTGGAGACCAGGGGGCCCAGAAGAGTTAATGAGATGGATCTAAGGAGTCTCAAGAGGATTACTGGTGTGGAAAATAACAATAAACGTAATTATTTTCCATACAGTTTGTTAATTTGCCAGCCTTTTTTTTCTCTTGTGAAATGCGCTTGTTATAGCCCCAAGAAATGATTAAAATCTCCTCGTTTGAATTGCTCAAAACCCAAGACACCCTGAGGATTCTGGTTCAGTGGATGTAGCAGTGCTCTGTATTAAAGGGAAAAAGCTGAAAAAAGAAATAAAGAAAAGGTCATCATCAAGTTAAATAAGAATCTTTGGACTCCTGCAGCTCTGAGTGTTATTCAGTGACCGATTTCATCCCTGTCATCATTTTGTTCTGCTTGTCTTGTTCCTTCTCACAGTTCCTGCATTTTTCTTACACTCTGTAATCCTTTTTTGTTTCATTCTGTTGCCTGCCAGTCCATCCATCCAGCCATTCGTCATTGGGGATGCAGCCAACGTCTGCCACATAGCTTATCAAGTCTCGCAGAGCTGGGGCTATGCTAATGTGTTGCTTGTGCTGACACAAACAGTCTGTGTTCCCTGTTTGCATGGCTTAGCAGACAAAGACTGATGCCCCTTCACCAGCCCCTGCACACATCTGGCATTTGTTTCCCTCGAACCTCCAGCTCTGCTTTTCTCTCCTGCCTATATGCAGGTATTTCTTCACCGATCTTCCTTGAATTGATGAAAAACCAGAAAATTAGCTGAGACTGTGCTCTTTTCTGGCAGCCTGGACGACCTCCTACTCAGTCGAGTTTCTTCACATGTGTCTGCCAACTGAGAACCCCTGTTTTACAGTAAAATGAAACTACGTCGTCATAAATTCTGCTGGACAAACCAGAAATATTAAAATATCTTTCGCTGCAAGATTTTGCTGGATCAGGCACTTGAGCAGCGGCTTATAGCAAGGTGGCATTTGAATATTGACCCCATAGCACCTGCATCAGCAAATGTTTTGCAACACATCAGTCAGATTTTCCTTTTAGCGCATATTGCTTTCACCGAGCTGGCTGATGAACTTACACAATAGAAACCTTTTTTTCTACCTTTTCCTCAGCTGACCACCCATCTGAGTCATTTCCCGAGAAAACATGCTGATGCAATACTTTCTTCTGTTCTGGTTTCGTATCCTTCAATCCACGGAGTGTTGCTAGCTGTTCATTGATTAATGATTTTCCTTGAAATGAGGCTCGAATTCATGTGAAAAATTTCTTATAAAATGTTGCATATGCTGTTTGCATTTGGGGAAAGTACAACAAAAGGTAAACAATATGAATAACTCGAAAGAAAATCTCAAAGAGGGAGAGAAAAGGGACAAGTAGAGTAAAGTCCAGGATAACAAACCTTGCTCTGTGTGCCTGAATGCCGTTTTTGTTCACACCAAAGAGGCCACGAACTTTGTAGTCAGTGTGTGGGGCGAACGTTCCCTCATGGCACAGAGGACAAAAAGATCAGATAACCAAAAAATGTGCCCTCCCCTTCTCTTCTGTCCTGTTTCTGACTTTCTCTCGTCCTGTGACTTCCCTCCAACCTCCTCTTTTATTCCAGCAGCAGCACAATGATAATGAATATTTTACTCATGGCCTCCAAACAGATTCTCATTGATTTCTTGCTTGGTTCAGTTTTTGTCTTTGGTTTATATTGAATGAGTGTGTGTGAAGCAAAGATACACGATCGCTATAAGCCTGAATGTCAAAGTATGAATGCAGCAAAGGAGACCAAATTAAGACCCCATACTGATTTTCCCTAATTAGCTGCCACAAAATTTGACATTGTCTTCATATTGCAAGAGAGACTGCAGTAATTGTTAGAAGCCATATTATCCTTTTAGGCATTTTTCTCTTAGGATATCTACAGAGTAACAATGGTATACAAAGAATTACATTCTTCCCCATGGAAATCACTGCCTCTGACCTGCCTCAGACATCTGGAAATTCTTGTTTATAGCTTGATGCAGTCATTAATTTGGCACTTCTGAAATAAAGAATGAACAGCTGCCTTGCATGAGGCGATTTCTGACCATTAAGCTTCCCTGTCAGAGCAGAATTGGCCTCTCAGGAAGTTAACATAAATGAGACGCAATCTAAAACTGTTTCCTTTAAAATAGATTAGCTGCAGCTATAAACAACATAATGATACTTTATTTTTAATATAAGGACATGTAAAAATGGTCTACACAATGTGTGTATTAACCAGTAAATACGGAAGCTGATTTAATTCAAATTCTTTATTAAAAATGCATCAAGTGGTAGAGTGCGATGAGAATTTTTCATTAACTTCCACAACTCTGGAGTGTGTTTTGGCTTCTTTTAGGTTTTGGTTTTGATACGATGACAAACTAAAACCCACACACTGTCATGTTGCATTCTCACTTCTTTCCCCAGCCATTTTTCTAACTGCAGTGAGACACTTTATACTCCCAATAAACAGTAAAGTGTACAATAACCTGTTGGTGAACAAAGCCAAATATTTGGCAGCTGAACATCCAGACACATCCCACAGGAGCTGGAAATAAAACAAGAGCAAAAACTGGCATGAAGCGCATTTAGGGGTTGGCCAGAAGTGAATGGTTTCGCTTCATGTCTGTTAGAGGGGTAATACAGATTATTCTGAGAGATGTCCTCTCCTGTTTTTCCTCCATATCTCTGCTGGACTGGATGGAGTAGGATGCAGCGGGCAGCTGCCCATGCCGGAACAAACTAAAGCAGCCTTCTGTTCTTTGTCGCTCCTCTTCTGTTGCCGTCCATCTTTCCTTCCCATTCATCCTTCTCTTGAACTTTTTCTCTCTATCCCTCTCCTTCAGTTTCCTCCCCTCTCAGTTTCACCTCCTCCTCCCCTCTCCCTCCAGAGTTCTCCTCACCCCTCTATTCTTTCAGCTCTTTCAGGGCGATCTGCTGAAAGCAGATCTGTCACTGTGTCTTTGCAGACAGATACTGTTTGGCTTCCGCGCGGGGGGGGATTTCAGCCCAGCAGAAAAGAGAAACTGCAGTTGCATCAGTTAGATCAGCTCCCTCTTGACCCACGGCCAAAGTTCGAGCATCTTGCATGCTCGTCTGTACGTCTGCATTTGTGTGTGTAGGATGTCTGCTTGTGGCTTTCAAAGCTTTTCTGTCTTCTCTGTTCACATCATTTTATACATCTATGCTGTGATCTTTCAAATTAGAAAAGCATGAAAGATTAAAATGTAACATCATTTTGATGCTTCTTTGAGTGGAGGTTTTTCTCCATTGCATTTTGTTTTTATTGAGTCTCATGTAGAACAAGCTGCTGGTGTTCTGTATTTTACAAACACATGAGACTGACTTTAGTATTTATTGTAAATTAATGTTTTGCCTTTTGTAATGTAGATGGAGCTGTTTTTAAAGACTTTCTGCTTGAAATAAACTTATCTTTTTACCTTAATGGGCTTTATGCACAACTCAACTACTTCCTGAACTTAAGCCAGCTGCTTTGTGTCCTGTCTTTCATTACTGGACCAACTGATTAATCCAGGTGTGTCTGGCCATTTACTGAGGTCAGACACACCTGGATTAATCAGTTCATCCAGTGATGAAAGACCGGACATAAAGCAGCTGGCTTAAGTTCAGGAAGTAGTTGAGTTGTGCATAAAGCCCATTACAGGCTGGGACTGATGGAATTGTGGTACTTTAAAAAAAAAGGATCTGTGGGTCGGTGGTTCACAGATTCCCTCAGAAACAGTGATGGTGCAGCAGGAAGTGACCCAGAGGCAGCATGATGTAGAAACATGGCCTAAAACACTTCGCTGCTTCTAAATATATACCTCAGACCTTCGTTTGTCGTTTCCAGCAAAAAGTGGACCTTTCTGTGACATTCAGCAGGAATATAAACAGAGAATCTCAGACACACTTCATGGATCTTAGTGGATCTCTGCGGTTCTAACGGAGCGTGTCGGGGTACCAGAGGCTCTACCTGAGTGTTTCTGCTCATCCTGCTGCTTCTCATGCTGCACAGAGATCGTCTGCAGCAGCATCAGCAGTTGTGGTTCATGTTTAGCTCACCTGGTAAAGCAGGTGTCTTTATGCTGAACTGCCCACCGTTTCTCAGATCAGCTGATCCTGGATCAGTTTCTAGCTGTTAGCTGCACGTCTCCCCCTGGTCCTAAAGCCCATCAGACCCCATCCCTGTCAAGTTTTGGATTTGAAAATAAGGGGAAATTTCCAGCCTATCGCCCCATCACCCAACCAAATTCCAGTATCCCTGACTTTTTAATCCACCAACAGCACTAATATATATATCCATTTTGAATATTGAAAATAATTCTTTATCTATTTTTAACTATTTTAAGCTATCACCGTAACATTGTTTGTTTTTTTAAATTATTATATCAGAAGGGAAAATATACTGTAAATATGGATAACGGCGGGAAAGAGGGGGAAAATAAGGTTGTTTCATGGCCTTAACAGGAGCCTTGACAGGTATGGCGTTAACATATAAGGATAAACTATTCCAAACTGTCATTCACACCATATTTATCCTCCACTTTATGTCATGCTTAGATCCTTTTTCAATTATTTGACGCAGTTTTCAGCTTCAACGTCATTGAGGAAGAAGTGAAGAGTGAAGTCAGCCAAACGAGCTCAGCTTCCTGCAGGGACTGTGTGAAGGCAGTCAGTGTGAAGAGTGCTGCTGCAGCTCGTCAGCCGGCCCACATCCCTGCTGAGGGCTCTGAACTGTGACTTTCAACACTCTCGAGATCAATACCTGGCTCTCTGCGGCTGCAGGAGGCTGCACGCCTACTCCAGAGCTTTGGCTTCACTTCTCTTTTGTTTCTCTACATCCATGTTGAAAGCCGATCTTCATTCTTCTTGCCACCATCGAGCTCATAAGAAATGTGTCAACGGTTATCAGATGGGTTGAAAAACTGATCAGCTGATTCATTGGCTTAAATAAGTGTGGGACTGGGAGAGACATGATGGATGGATGATGGGTGACGAGATGGATAGATGGACGTCACACATTACACTGGAAGCACTTTACATTAATCTGATGAACATCTGTGTGTTTATAAAGGAAGATGAGCGATCTACTGGTGAGAATTACATCCCTCCATTTATGTCTCACATATTTTCCATCTGGCCTCTCTGAGACTGCATTCACCTGACCGAAACAAACTTTTTTTCTAGTTCTTGAGGCCTTGAGAACAAGAACAAAATTCACGCTTATTGTGGAATAGCTTAAGAGTAGAATGGGAAACAGAACTTTTGGCTACGGAGCATCCAGGTTTATCATAAAAGAAGAATTTAAACCAAATAAATGGAGAGAAGGGGTCTGCCTCCTGAACCAAAACTAATGTAGTTTAAGGCTACATCTATAAAAGTTACTTGAACCACTATTTCATTGAGGAGACAAAGACATGCGTCTCCTCCCAGGGAGATGCGGAGGTGTCCACCTGATTGATGCATAATGGTTCATCCCAACAACCGACTTAACGCTATCAAACTTATGAGTTCTCCATTAAAGTATTTGTTCCAATAACATCAGAAAAGCTCATCTACAGAGATGCTGCCTAGTGCAGAAGCAAGGTTGAAGGTGAGGCAATGCTACTTTTAATCCACCCGGTCACCTGACTTCCAGCCTATAACACTCAGGTAAACTCAATACATCCTCGCGATTTTTGCCTTGTGCAACTTCTCTCCGTACCTGGACTTCCCCTTATCTTTGCTCATGCAATTATTCATCGGACTGCTGACTGCTCGCATGACTGGAAATGTGCCACACTGGTTAAAATAACGGCAAAATAGTTAAGAGGAAATCTTTCTTAGGTAACGTAGCAGGATCTATGACATCACAGAGATGAACTTTTAAGGAATCTGGAGCTGAACCTGCATCTAAACTGTGGAAACACACAGACATCTCACATCTTCCTGAACAACCTTTTTGTTTGTTTTACCATCACTTCTTACAGTACATGAAACAGTACAAAACTAACCCAAATTGATCCAGAGACCCTAATCAGACAGAAAATGTGCATTTCTGTTGGAAAATGAGCCAAAGTGAATTAAATCAGTCTGAACACAGAAAAGTAGGGTGTCAGACGTGTCCTTCTTTTCACTTTTATTCCATTACACCTGCTTCCTCCTCCTCCTTTTCTCAAACCATTCTCTCATCGTAGGTCTTCATCTTCCTCCTCCTCATTATTGGCAGCAAGACCCGAGAGATGTATTATTACATGCAGGTGTGTGTGTGCACTTTGGAAACCTGGTGAGGCGTTTCAGCAGTCAAGTGCTGATAGAGCCACTTAGCCAGAAAGTGTTCTCTTTATTCTTCACTCGTCCTCCATTCCTCCTGCAGCAGTTCCAGATTAACAGGAAAGCTTTCATTCACACGATCCTGCAGTTTTTTGGAGCTGTTTTTTAACACTGCATCAAATTCAAATTTAACCCTCCATGTTATTTAATATATAATAGGGTGACATCACAGTCATCTTAATAAGTTCGTGTCCGAGGCCAGGAGTGAATGCTGATTTCTGGCTCCGTTTGTGGTTTCTAATTTAGCTGTCTAAAGCTGAGTGCTTCTTTGGCTCCAAAAACTATGATTTCAGTTTTGTCTTTATTTCCTGAAGAAAGTTATGACTCACCCAGTCTCTAATCTGACCGATGCATCTGATCAGTGACTGGATTGGACAATACTGTCCTGATGAGATGGTGTGTTATTAGCATAGTTATGGTAACACATCATGTTTGGACTTTTATGCAAGCAATAAAAACACTCTCAGAGAAAACACAGTAATGGTCCGAGAGAGCAACCTCCATCACCTGGACCTTGGAAATACTGAGGCCCTTGGGGAAAACTAGGTCCAAACATCATCACCACTCGTGCGTTATTTTGTTCACATGCTGGATCAAACCAAAATGATCTAGGGCAGAACACAACTCATTGTCATTCTGTCTTGAGTCTTGTCAGTAGGAGAGTTAAAATCACTCATTAAAAACATTCAAGGTCAGCACTGATTATTGAAACCATTGCAGCAAATAAGCTGATAAATCTTAACGAACAGTTAACGACTATGGGAATTTATTTGAAGATAAATGGTTATCTCTATATTAATACATTTTATTTGGAAGCGCATTTCATGACACCCAAGGAACTTTACAGTAAGAACAATAAATAATAATAAATAAACAATAATAAAAAACATAGGTACAATAGAAAGGCTAAAATAGAACAGACAAATTAAAAGCCAAAATAAACAACAGGTCAAGAACAGAGGGGACACAAAGACAGATGCTACACGCCATATGCAGATTTGAACAAAAAGGTTTTGAGTCGGTGTTCCCGATGTCTGCGGGAAGGGAGTCGGGGAGCAGAGCGACTGAAAGCTGTGCTCCTCATGGTGCTGAGGCGGCAGAAGGAACGGTGAGATGGATGGAGGAGGACCTGAGGGAGCGGGAGGGAGTGGCGATGTGGATGAGGTCAGACAGGTAGGGGGGAGAGAAGTTGTGGATGGACTTATAGGTATGCAGAAGGATTTTGAAGGTGAACCTGAATTTAAACGGAAACTGTGGTGTTGTCGATGTTACTGGAGAAGCGGTCAGTTTTGGTGATTGAAGCTTTGGTGCCGTCAAAAAGAAGTTCATTTTTGATGCCGTTGAGTTTGATTAAGTTGGAGGTGAACAAATGTTTTATTTCAGCAAGCCAGTGGGTGAGGGAGGAAGGGGGGAGAGAGGAGTCGGGCTTACTGGAGATGTAGATCTGGGTGTCATCCGCGAAGCAGTTAAACTGGATGTATAATTTGCGGAAGATGTTTCCAAGTGGGAGGAGGTAAATTATGAAGAGGAGTGTCCCAAGGAAAGAGCCCTGGGGAACACCTGAAGTGACCGGGGAGGGACGTGAGGTGAAGGATTTTAACT
>JAVQJG010007799.1:0-25967 GCA_036024015.1 Craterocephalus amniculus | reverse complement strand
ACACACACACCCCTCTCAAAAACACAAAATAACAGTTTCTGACTTCCTTATGTGTCTCTTTGCTTTATTTGTTACAACGCAACTGTACATGTGCCTATTGTATCATCTATAAAAGGTCTTAAATGGACTTTTTCCACTCATGCAGTCACTAGTGTTGCTTTCCAACCACAACACCGCTGCTGCACAAACATCATGGCTGCCACAGTGATGCCTTGGTTTAACATGCCACCACTGCTCCACTGATTGATTGATTGATTGATTGATTGATTGATTGATTGACATTGTATTGCTGCTTTCTCTGTGGTTGGGATGGGGTGGGTCGGATAGGGGAGTGGTGGAGATGAAGATGGAGCCCAGCTTGACTCCTGCAGCCGTTTCTGTTCCAGCAGCATCAGATGCATCATTAGAACACAGACAGGAAGACAAGCCTGCAGAGCCATCGTAAAAGAAAATGAGAGTCATCGGCCTTCCTGAAATGAATGTGATATCAAAAGCTCTTTGAAAGGGAGGGGGGGGTTGCCCTCACTGATGTACATTAGGATGGGTGAGATGACAGAGATGAGGAAGTGGCTTTGATCAATCCTTAGTGTTCACTCTGTGAATCATAGTTTTGATAAGCAAGTAAAATATGTATATACAGTGTGAGAAGAGCATCCTTCTTTTGTCTCCTCTCCTCTCTCATTAAATGCAAAGTTGGTAGGGAATCTCTATGAATGCTTGGGTCCGGCTGAGGGCGAGGTAAGAGGCTGCTTTCCATGTGCTTACACTTCCTGAGTGAGTGTGTGTTTTTTCTACTTGTGCATGGTTACATACAGAGTTGTCATTTTCAGCGTCCCGTTTATCACTTGAGACTGGCGGTTCCTGTTTTGGATTTACACTTCTGTCTTATAACGTCATCCTCCTTTTTTTTTTTCTGCTCATCTCATGCTTTTTGCAGTGAAGTGCATAATTTTTTGCTTCTTTCACCATTTTCCCAAAACTTCACTGTTGCTTTGGCAGCATCACCACAATGTGCATAGAAGACATTACAGCCTGATTTCACTCTGCCTGCCTCCCCCACCCTGTTAGTATCACAAGCCCTTTATTAAAGTGTCTACTTTGTCCTGCTGTGCACCGATGCCTGAGCACTTCCTGTATATCCTA
The DNA here is from genome assembly GCA_036024015.1 of Craterocephalus amniculus. Taxonomy (NCBI): domain Eukaryota; kingdom Metazoa; phylum Chordata; class Actinopteri; order Atheriniformes; family Atherinidae; genus Craterocephalus; species Craterocephalus amniculus. Next base: position 24,824 of record JAVQJG010007799.1, on the reverse strand, counting down.
TTAAGTTCATCAAAGTTTATATTTTGCAGACAGAAAAAAAAGATGGATAGTAAAAAGAAATATTGTGTGTGTTCAAGGATTTTTTCCTGAAGATTCTCAGGAACACGTCATGAAAAGACTAACACTGACTGAATGTTCTACCTTCTCTCGGTGTATGTTGTTCCCAGGACTCCGAAGGTGTGGAAATAATGCTGGGAGTTTGTGCAAGTGGCCTCCTCATCTACAGAGATAGGTTGCGTATCAACAGATTTGCCTGGCCCAAAATCCTCAAGATCTCCTACAAGAGGAACAATTTTTATATCAAAATCCGGCCTGGCGAGGTAAAGATATTTTTTACATCTTTTTGTTTGGATGTGGCAGAAAAGCATTTTTTTCTTTAAAGTAATGAGCAGTGCCTTCATAATTCCTTCTTTTGTAAGTTTTTTACCATTACATTTTCACCATTTGATGGAAAATATTAGCTCGTATTGAGTTTTATGGCAGGAACACGTCCTAAAAAAACTGGTTGCCATTTTTCAGCATTTCCTCTTCTTATAACAACTGATATCCTTATAACTGGAGACCAGTGGCTGGATTTTTAGGAAAAGGATATAGTCCCATTGTGGTCTGATTTCTATCAAAAGGTCCAGCCTGCAGGCAGACCAGTTCAGCACCCAAACCTGTGGATAGAGTTTGCTTTACATGCTCCTGCTGAAATATGTAAGGCCTTTCAAATCATAATGAGCTAATATTTCCCAATAAATGGTCAGATTATTCAGTTTCAACATCTGATATCTTGTCTATGTTCTGTTATAAATTTATTAAAGGGACTTCATGTAATCTTAAGTTTTTGAACTAGCGACTGCCATCTATGGCTCTTAGCGGCACTGCAGCCTCCACAGTACGCTCGTGCATGACAACCTGGAGCTATTTTCTAGCATGAAATATGATCATTTACTCACCCAGATAGTTTCGGTGTAACTTGAACTCCTTTAGGAGATATTTAGATCCACTCATGATCAGCGTACAACCAATATAATGGGAGTGAATGGGACCAGCTCGCGCAGCCTCTAAATACGAAATTTTTTGCCACAAAACTCTTTCATTTCACCAATAAGCTGTTATGAATCGCTGGTCCGATACCTCTGTGGGCTTCATGCAGCTGGGAGTTGCTTTTTGTGGTGATCCGTCGTTATTTACAGCCATTACAGGCGCTGTGATGCGTCCCGGAAGTAAAGATATTTTCATGAAATTATTACATTTAGTCCCATTTTTAAATTGTTCAGTCATTGACATGCATGATGCCTCCAAATGATCAACCCTTCTTGTTTTCTGAGACTGCTAAGAAATTGAATGATGCAGCAGAAATTCATCATGTAACACTGTTTGGTTTTCCACTTTGTCCTACATAATCTGCATTGGCTTGTGCACTGCAGCTTTTTTATGGGATAAAAGTAAATAATTAATTGGAGTATGAATTTGAATATTATTGAATGAGTCATTTAGAAGGCTGGGGCAAAAATAAGAAGTGTTGGGATTTCAGTGTTTGTTTTTGAAGTGATAGAACCGGTCATTTTTAGGCAGCTGGTGTTGATGGGTGGGATTGAACTGAGTGAATCTGATCACAGCATTTTCTGTCTGCAGTTTGAGCAGTTTGAAAGCACGATCGGCTTTAAGCTTCCAAACCACCGTGCTGCCAAGCGTCTCTGGAAGGTCTGCGTTGAGCATCACACCTTCTTCAGGTAAAGAGTTCAAGTAGAATTATTTTTCCCATGTTATGTCATATGCTGAGATTCATTACAGTAGCATGTAAATGTTTAATGATTAATTCACATCTGTGACTGCAGCCTTGCAGTTTACTCACCAGCACAGTTAAACACAGGCAGAAGTTGTTAGAACATTGTGCCAAGTTGCTGTTTTAAGCAAAAAAACTAAACAAACATATTGGCCTCGTGTGACATTTCGATTAGCAAACCCAGCCCAAGGGCTCCCTGAATGCATTTAAATGAGTAGGAGCTTTAACACCCCACTGTGCTCGATTTTGAACTCCTGTTTTCATTTCTGCTTTGATTAATGTGCATGTTTGCATCGTGCTGCAGGCTCGTGTCTCCTGAGGCACCACCAAAGAAGCTGCTGAGCCTCGGCTCCAAGTTTCGCTACAGTGGCAGGACGCAGGCTCAGACTCGCAGGGCCAGCTCTCAAATCATCAGGCCGGCCCCGTTCTTCGAACGCACCTCCAGCAAGCGCTACAACATGTCCCGCAGCTTAGATGGAGGTGGGGAGCAGTTGTGTGCAAAATAACTTTCTTTTTCCTTTTAGGTGAATTTAGCGGGGTGTCCAGTAGCTGTTTTTTTAGCTTAATTTTTAACCATTTAATTAAGTTTTGACTGTTTAAAATTATTATTTTTTTAAAGTGCAAATGAGCCTTTTTGTTATTTACGGTGGATGTGTGCTCCTAAAAGCTTGCAGAGCTTAAAGCGAGACGGTGTCAAAGCCACCATGAGCATCTAAACAGCCATGTGCAGTAACAAATCGAAGCCTTCATGCAGCTGTTTACGTTTTTCTCCCAGAAATTCAGTCCAAATGTTCAGTGTCCCTAAAACGTCACAGATTAAAGTGCACGGCATTCATCTTTTTTCCTCGGATGTTTCAGCTCCAATTATGGAGAACCATGAGACTCCGATGAAGGACGGAACCGGTGACGGGGCAACCAAAGTCATTGCCACGGGAGACATTATCACCACAGTAACAACAGAGAAGAAGGCAGAAGAAGAGAAGGCGGCGCAGGAGGATGCACAGAAAGACGCCACTGAGACGACAGAAGCAGCTGCCACAACGCCGCTCAGACACGACACAAAGGTAAACCGCTGGGAGACGGCATCACTGCAGTCAGAGCTGCATGTAAATGATTCTCAGAGGCTGCAAACGTCTCTACTTTTGCTTAAGAGGGATGTTAACTCAGTCAGGTTGCCTTTTCAAACCCTTTTTTTAATATTGATTTTCTTTCTTCTTCTTTTGTTCTTTTGAGTAAAGTTCTTAATGGCTGATATGAATTTCCCGGTTGCTTTCAAGCTTAACTCACTGCTCTGGTCTTCGCTGGAGTGCTGCTCATCTTGTGTGCGCTTTACTAATTAGCTTTTCTTTTCTTGTCCTTCCTTTGACCCCACACTACACTCGTGCGTGCTCATGCGTATTCACCCTTTTCCCCTTCGCCTCTCTCTATTTACACACACGTCATCTCTTCGTTGACATTTCCCTCCATCAGCGCTCCCCTCATGTATACACAAGCGACCCCCTCCGCTCTGAGCTCTCACTCCCCTCATCTCCCGTTTCCTCGACTAAAATGCGACGGAGGCACAGGGAGAGCGCTCGTAAGCGGGCCTCGTCGGTCAGCCCGGCCAAGAGCAGCGCTGGGCGGCGCCGCCGGCAGGCCCATGCGGACCGCGAAGCCGCCCTGCTGCAGGAGCAGGCACTGCTGCTCTCAGCGCGCAAGCAGAGGCTGGAGCAGGGCAAGTGCCGCGGCGGCACGCTCTTCTCCTTCTCCCTGCATCTGCCCGACCTGTCCTCCATCCTGGATGAGGATGGCTACATCACCTTCCCCGATCTTTCTGAGATGCGCTTTCTACCCGAGTGCGCGCAAAATTTCCTCCCCATCAAGTCCCCGTCACTCATCCCCTGCTTCCTCTTCATCTTCTTCTTCCTGCTCTCCACCTCCTTCTCTGTCCCTTACGCCCTCACCCTCTCCTTCCCGCTGGCGCTGTGCCTCTGCTACCTGGAGCCCAAGGCAGCCTCCCTGACCGCCCACATAACCCAGGGCTACCATGACCATGAAAGTTCAGAGGAAGAGGAGGTGTGTGTGCGTACGCCTGTATGTTCCAGTGCCCGCCTCTGGCGTAAATGACGTTCCATTATCCCAGTTATCCTGTCCTGTAACTGTTGCACAAGTTCAGAGACGACCTGGCGACTGTGCATCCCAGTGTCCGTCAGTCTCCTACTTTCAGAACCTCATCTCTGACCGCTTTCACCTTCTTCCTGTAGAAATCATCCTCATCAGCACCACATGCACCCAGCCATCAACCCACAAGTCTCACCATTTCATGTTTGATTGGCAGCATCACCGTCATGAGAGGGGTGGACACAAATAGGCCGCACCACTGGAATCTTTAATCGGGTCATTTTTTGCAGCATTGCACCTAATTTTCCATGAAATAGACAGTAAGACAGTGGTGTATTTCTTAGAGATTCTGAGAATTTTAAGAAGTAGCTTATCTCCATTTAATGCACTACTATGTGCCTAAATCATCTGAGTCTACAGTACCAGTCAAAAGTTTGGACACACCTCCCCATCATGTCCACATTAGGACCCAGCTCTGATAGGGACTGTGGGCAGTAACACAGCAGCTTGGTCAGTGCATGAAGATAACAGTTTGACAGAAAACAAAAACTTGTGTTAGTAGTGCTACTTAAATCGAATAAGTCACTAAACTAAGTCTTTACTTGACCTCAATAGCTGAAAGTGCACCAGGGAGTGGCACAAAGCCTCCAAATCTATTCCTGAACCAAAATCGGCTACGGCTATGTGTAGTTTAATGAAACTAAAACAGTCTTCCAACGAGAAAAGAGTTTTTCATCTGCCAAAAACTTTACAGCTTAAAATGAGAAGCTCAAACCTCAGCACATTGCGTAAATGACATACGAGGGATGGTGCTCTTCACAACCGGACACATGATAGCAAACTGCACATGGCAACACACAACAAAGAATGGCAGCTACTTTTTAGTGAAGGTGCTGAAACTGTTTTGATTGGCCTGGAGGGCTAACAGTCGGTTGTAAGAGGCGGGCTGAGGGGTGCCACTGGGGGACGGGGCCTGAAGTTAATCCCAGCCAGGCACTGAACCCGTCTTTTACATATAACTCAGCTTCTTTCTTTCTTATATAAGTTGTGGCAATGAAGGGCCATAACATCGACTCTTTTAACTGGTGCTGAAAATTAAATTCAGGCATTTGCCCTTTAGAAAGCGACCAACATCCGCTACATGCCAACACATCCACATTTTCCAAGCTCTCAGTCTCTATGCATCGCTGATTGAATCAGTCAAAGCTAAAGAAACTAACAGAAATCATTTAGTTCCCACTTAGTTGAAGTATGGCTCCTAATTTTCCTTTAAAGATGATTTCTGGTAAAAATTTTCATTCCAGCAGCTGCCATAGGACTGAACTGTGTAGGGTAATACGCTGTGATGCAAAGAGACCTGAATACACCCAGATCATCTTCCGTGTTGACATGCATGGAGAGGAGGGGGAGGACCTGAAAGTCAGGTTGCTGTTCAGGCACAAAATCATCTCATCCAATTTGTAATATGACGTTCGTACTGCTGATGTGTTAAAAAAACAAAACCTGAAATATATATATTTTTTCCAAACCTAATATAAATCTGATAAAACACTTCTAACTCTCTCAGTGACTGACTGATGGTTTCAACTTCCTCTAAGTCTGTTTTGCTTGCTGTTTTTTTCATTTGCTTTTTATCTTTTTCTTTTCTGTAAGGTCTTAAACATAGTGTTGTCTGATAACTCGTAACTTACCGTTTCAACAATCTGAGCATTTCCATTCGTCCCATTTGTGGTAAATAGAAAAGTTTCTGCACAGGTTAAATGTATTTTCGAACATTTACAAGTTGGGTTCTCGTTTCTCTTGCTTGCAACTTGGAACGGTTTGGTTCGGTCTGCACATGCAGACTGACAGTGAACAAACTGACTTTGCCTTTGATGGAGAGATGACTGCCACAGAGGTTTGTATATCAAAATATCAGATGTAAAGAAGTTCAGGAAGATTACTTTTCTTCCAGATATAAGAATGTGTGTCTTTTTAAGTATGCATGGTTTGCATGCAACTAATCTTTTTCTGCACATTCACCTCGTGATGTTCTCATTTTTATTTTATTTTACTATAAATACACTTTCTTCGTTTTAGAATATGCCCCCTTTTTCAGTGTTTTCTTTCACCACATTTTTCCTCTGGCTGTTGTCTAAGCCCTTTATTTGTTTATTGTGAGGCCAGCACAGTGTAGTTTACATTGGAAACAGTAGGTAATATTTTCACTTAACACTATATCGCACATGTGCTTTTTCAAAAAGGGAATCCAGCCTCTCTCATTGTCACGCAATATTTTATTTATAACAATCTCAAATGAATGTTTTAAAGTTCCGGGTGGCCAGCTGCATATTTTTTTATATTAAATGTAAGGGTTTGGCTTTACTTTGTATGTTTTAATCATGGTTGCAGATTCTGTGGCATTCCCACGGAAATGAAGACAGTCACAGTGGGACAACGAAATATGCCTGATAAACTAATTCATATTACCTGTGACATTACAACATAATGTAGTTAATGAATATTTTCTGCAGTGGCTGTGCTCATGTGCAGCAGCAGGCTGGTGTAAGCCAGATGATGAACTGTGTTTTGAAGCTGACTGTCACGCTTTTTTAATGCGTCAGTCAGATCTTCTTCTGCTTTTGGATCCGCTGTCTGTTTTTTCATATGCATATGCAACACTTGGATGACAACCATGCTACTTCAACATGGAGAAATCACAGATATTCAGGCCTTTAGAAGCTAGAGAAGTTTAGCAGAAAAGTAGATTCTGTTCCATATTCTTTAACCCCCCACCCCCACCCCTTCGTTAATCTCTGCTCCTTGTTCCACGTTCTGTTCCTTTTATTTTCCATCTGCATATCTTCTCTTTAACAACCTGTTGCTGCTTTGTCTCACTGTGTGCTCTCCTCTTCACACGCCATCAGTCAGAAGCAGACGAGGACTCTGAGACGCGGACTCAGGTACACTGGGCTCGCTTCATCGCCCAGCTCAGTGCATCACACCATCATCAGATGCACTGACAAATCAGCCATGGCTCACTTTGTGCTGTTCCTTGGCTTTGGCTTGCTTGCCACCACCACTGTTGACACACTCACTATCACAACACACCAGACTGCTCATTCACTTCTGCTCCAGCTCATCTCAAGACTGCTGCCGTAGAGCTGCTACTGCTTCGAACCACGCCATTTCACCTTTCTTCCTTTCTTTTCTGACACTACTGCCACTCTCCAGAGTGAAATGTTTTTTTATGTCCATTGCTTTTACTGTGAGCTAGGTATTTTTTCCTTCTCTTTTTTTATCATCATTTGTCAATTTACAGCCTTACTGTTGAAAACAAAGCTCCCATTTTCTCCCAACTACAGTTGGAACTAAACACAGCACATTGTAGGACCTAATTATCTTCTTTACAATTCCTCTCCCCTCTGTCTCTGCAGTATAGTTTCATAAGAAGAGTAAAAGGGGAGAACGTTTTTATCAGACATAGTAATCTGATGCTAGAGGTTGGTAAGCAAACAATGCATGACTGAAATGTGCATGCAAGCACTGTCATGGTATAAGGAGTCCTAACTGACGAAGTCTATAACAAATATGTCTGAGTCTTCAGTAGGTGCCAACATTGGAAGCTGTTATGTGGATAACTGTGTGGATTAGTTATTGCTGTTAGCTTTTAAATACATTTTCTTAATACAAATAAAATAGAAATGATGCCAAAATCTGTGTTAACTTCTAATGAGATTTGGGAGTGTTGTGCTTTACTAAACCAGAGACATTAATTTTATAAATTGTGCATGACAACATTTATGTTCATTGACTTGAGCTGGTCTTAGATGCTCACCAAACATTTAATAGCAGCTTGTTTTGCTCATCAGCTGTCATGTTCTTGGACCTTTTGCTTTTTTCTGCCAGAAGCTGCACGTTTAGTCTCCAAAACAGGCCTGCAAACAAACAATAGATTTAGTCAGTAAGCTGATAATGCAGCTGATTTAGGTCTGCAGAATGAAACATATTGTTTCCAGACCTTCTCAGGCTGCATTTATGCTGCCCAATATGGTTTTTGGTTGCTGTTTGGATATGCAAGCTACCGTTGCATACATGAAGCATGGCCTCCGTTCCCCCCATGCAGCCCCTGCCTTCATCTTCCCTGTATCACAATTCATCGGCTCCTGCAGGACACGGAGCCTCCGCCGGAGGTGGTCAAACACCAGACTAACATCAGCGAACTGAAACGCTCCTTCCTGGAAACCGGTGGCAGCAGCTCGATAGGTCTGACAGAATGGGAGAAGAGACTTTCCTCGTCCCCTCTGCGTTCTCCCAGAGCGGATGAAGCGCCGATGATCGAGCCGTTGGAGCTGCAGGATGTAAGCTGCAGACTTAATGGCAGCGTGTGTTTTGTGTGAAGCACGACATCAACAAGGAGATGTTTATGAAAACAAAGGTGTTAGTCTCAGGATTAATAAGTTAAATATGATTCTGTTTATGGGATGTAAGCTGGTCATTTCTGATTCTACTGCAGAATCTGCCTGGGTTGGGGCATGTTGTAACTAAGTTGCTTGAACCCATTTTGCTGTGTGAAAGGCTACAGCTTTTTTAAAGGAGCCATACCATGTTTGACACACACTCTCTCTGACCCCTTTCCTGCCAGGTTGCTGTTAAATTAAGGCTCTTGGAGTCCAAAATTCCTTTTCAAAAGTCTGCTTGGTTTACTACATTTTACTAAACCTGAAAATTTTCCAGACCTTTTCAAATTAATATTGCTCACTTTTTTCAAATCACTTTTTTTTCACTTAAAACTACGTTAAGTTTACCTCAAAATAAGTTTGTTTCCTCAACCTATAAATAGTAAAACATTCAAACACCTCATCTACATAAATATTATGGCCTTTACTGGCTTAACTGCCTTGTTTTCAGTATGTTCAGAGATCCTTTCGCAGGTTCAGGTCAAAGATACTTTTGACATTTTGTGGTTATATGAACATTCACCCAGCCTGCCATCCTAAGTTCTCTTTAAAAATTTTACTTTCAGGATTGTTCTTTATTTTTGGCATCCATTTTTTTAACTCCAAGTCCCATGACAAAAACGCATGCCCATAAAGCAGGACTATGTTTTCTGGTCCAAGGAGGGCTGCAGGTTTTCAGTTATTCCCTGCTCAAACATACCTGACTCAGATTATTGAGACACTGGGTAGAACTCTGTTGGATCCGTTGAATTTGAATCCAGTGAGGTGGAGTAGGGAGATGCTGGAAACCAACGGGCCCTGCCAGGGAGGGATGCTGCTATCACCACGTTTGACTCCATGGATGATGCTGAAGAGGGTAATGCTCGATGCTGAGATGCATTTAAGTGCTATTTGGCAAATTTCCAGCTGGTTTCCCTCTGTGTTGGTAAGGAATAGCTTCTGCCTGACAACTCGGCCAAAAGGCTTTTTAAGGTTATCCCATTTCCCCATATCATATTCATGGCCACTCGTGACTTGTTGATTACAAACACCCTTCATTCCTAATTACTCAGTCTGGCAGCTGGATCTTGGAAGTGTGCTGGGAATATGTAACTTCTTCAAATTAAGAAAAATTGAGGTTGCTATGCTTCTGGACACCCATTGATTTTTTTTCTAGCGAATAAACAAAATACTCCAAAAGCGGCCTACTTCGGCATTGACTAGAATTGTGTTTGTAGATTTATGAAGAAAAATAATGACTGAATGTTTTGAAGCTTTATAAAATGTGGAAATTATTGAAGAATCTGAAACCTTCCTGTTGGCATTTCAGATTAGTTCAGTGCACATGAATCCATTTTGGCCTTGAGTCTTACCTTTCAAGCCTTTTACCTTCAATAATGAAAGCATGAAGGGGAAAGTCCATAATATACCAAACAATTCGAAGAATCAACCTCTCAAGTGTCTGTTATTGTTTGGTTTTGCTGTTTTTCTAAAGTTTCTACTTTCTTCAGATGCTGCCATCAAATGTCTCCAGCTTATTCTGCTTGAGCTTCAGAATAGAAAACTTCCTGTTTGCAATATTTGGTTCGCCATGTACATGGCTGCACATATTTGACGTTTTTATTTCCTTTCCCTGCAGACTGAAGACGAGCAGCTAGCCGGAGATCAGACAAAAGAGGTGGTGGGACTTAAAGGCATTGAGGTACGCTGACTTCTGTTTATCCGTTTCGCCTGGAGATGTGAAAGTTTCTTGCAATTTTGTATCTTCCCAGCTCCACAAGTACGGGGAGATTGCTTGGTTCTTTTTTTTTTAGGTGAAAGAAAACGAAAATCTTCACTTTTTGCTTCTAGATGCACTTTGATCCTACTTTGATCTCAAAATGAAAGTCCTGTAATATTTTGCTATTCTTCCATCTTTAGATTAGCCATTCAGTCATTGTGTTTCATTGTTCAGACAGAGACTAGGATTATAAGTTAAGATATATCCATACTTGTGGAGCTCCTCCAGTATGTGTGTGTAGTTGTCTGTGTGTGTGTGTGACAGAGAGATTTCTACATGTATTCACTCTGTAGTGCCTGTTTCCAGCATGTTTAAGTTGTCTGATGCCCTCTGTTAACTTTAGTGATTATTTTCCAATAAGTGAAGTGTCTCCTCAGGCAGCAGGATATCTGGTGAAATATGTGGCGGACAGTATCGTAACAGATGCGGCCACCTCCTCGGGGCCTCACGGGATTAGTTTGTCAACCACTATGGACGATGACGTCTTCATGGATGGGACCCTGAGGGAGGAGGTTGAGGAGAAAACCCCCGATTCCCAGGAGGAGATGTCCGAGAAGTCTGTGGTGAAGGTCAGCCCCGGGGCTGTGAGGCAGGAAGTGTCTCAGGCCATCAGCGACAAGAAAGGCACACTCATCATCTTGAAGGAGGCGGATGATAACGCAGACACCGAGGGCAAAGAGACAGGTGATTTGGTTGAAACTGAGGAGGCCGTTGTCCTGGATGCTGACAAGAATGAAATGCTACCTGCATCTAAAGAGACAGAAACTCTGAAAGAAGACACATCTGATGTTTTAGAAGGTCAAACTGCTGTTGTCGAGATTCTGAGTCCGAGGTTGGAGATAAAAACTGATGACGTGACTCAGATTAAAAGTATTGACTCTCCTAAGAAGGCAATGGCATCGTGGATTTCTGAGGAGGTGAAAACTGAGGCATCAGAGGTCAGCAAAGGCGTGTCTGCAAAGGAAATAAAAGAGATGAAGACTTCCGTCGGGGTGCAGCAGAAAGCAGAAATCTTCAGCTTAGAAGAAGTCCAGTTCGAGCTGCCAAAGTCCAGCCTGACTCAGATTACAGTTTCTGAATCTTCAGCTGCAACCTTAGCAGTGGTACTGTATGAAAACAAAAAGCAAGAATTTTGTCTTGGCTACCTCCTCTCATATCTCCACCGCCTACCCCCATTGACTCCCCTCCAGCAGCAGTAGCGAACCAGTCTAACAACAGTGTAATAGAGCCCCGTGCATGGCTAACAGTCCCTTAACACCAAGCGTTTTTTACTCTCATGCTACCAGTTTCTGTTGCAATCGAGCCCGCAGCTTCTTTTTTGATACACAGAGTTTTGGGTTTCAGTTTGATTACAGCTTAAAAGGGCTTTCCATGCCTGAGCGGCTGACTCCCGCAGCCAAAAAGGAAAGAAATGGGAGGTGGCTCTTGTTTGTTTTGTTTTTTTTCTCAGCTACACCATTCCTCCCTTTCAGCTCTGTTATCAGTTCCCCTGAAAGCGGTGACTCCATAGCTCTGGCTGGATGCCACCTCTGCAGCTTTTCCCACCTCATCCTCTTAAATCTCCTCGCCCTCAGAGACAAATGAGGGGGGGGGATATTGTATGGATTGTATAGATCTACCTGAAAAGATATTTCCTCTCTTCCTAAACAGCTTTCAAAAACATACTAGCAGAAATTCGCTGCTGCTGAATTCTTTGATTCTAAAGCTGGATTTTGTTGTTGCATAAGTCAGCACATCTAATAAGCTGCATAATGGTATTTCGATACAATCATTACTTTTTCAAACCTCTCATTTTCCACCATCTTTAGTCTTCTATTGTTCACTTCAACCTTTGACTGTCCCTTTTCTACTTTTCTCTTTCTTTCCATTCATGCTTGTGTCCCATCAGTCTACGCTGGGATGGGTTTCCTCCTCTCAAAAGGTGACAACACCTCTTAAATTCTGCCTTCCAGTATATAATTCTGTCAGGATGTGAGCAGTGAAACCTCTAACCAATATAACACGTTTCTCCCCACCAGGTGTGATGTGAAACTGCTCTGTAATGCTTGGATTTTGTTTGGTCAGGGTCAAAGTCGTGATCTAATTATGTAATTACCATTCACAGGTATCAGATGATCAAGAGGAGAAGGCAGTGGTTGACAAGGAAACAGAAGCAGAACCAGCCAAGTCAACAGAGCCAACGGTGAATATGCAGACAGCAGAGGCTGCGCAGACTGAGAGAGCAGAGAGATACGCTCCGTAGCCGGGTCACAGTCAGAAACGAGTTGTTAGAGCTTCTTTGAAAGATCATCTGGTTGTTGCCACCTTTTAGAGCAGTGTGAATAGGTGCAGCCTCTAGCTACGAGCCTCACATCAGAGAAGCAATCTGAGCTTCTGGTGAAGGCAAAGATGTGATCATGGAGGGCAGGGTTGTGGTGCCAAGACATGAAACTGATAGTTTTAGATCCACTGTTCACATCAGAGACTACAAAAGAAGGAAGCTGCCATGAGGAAAGTAGTTTGGGATGGACAGAAGAATTTACTTGTTTCTCCATAGATGTAAATGGCAAGAGTCCAGTTCTCAGGTGAAGCACGCTCTTTTTAAGGGAGTTGTTGAGGTTGAGGAACGTTCTTTAGCTGCCCTGTATCGTTCAACAGATAAGTCAGTGAACTTTGCAGAGGTCTTTGGTAATTTGCCCTTTCGGAAACTGAAGCAGATGCTTTCGCTAACACATGAGAAACTTTTTGATGATGAGGCGTCAGATTTGATGGAAGAAGAAATAGAAACTGAAGCTCGGCCTGCACACAGTGACTCCCACTGAGCTCTTTACCTCATCTCCAGCCGCCTCTCAGTCGAAGGTAACCCTGTATCAGCTCCCCACTGTAACCTCACCACCACCCCTCCTGCTGACTCCGTCTGCCACCTGTAACTACTTAACAAATGCGACCAAAAGTGTGGACCTATGTCCCAACAGTCTAACTTCACAATTGGCTGCTGTGCAGATCAGAGGACCTTTAATGTGATGCAGGACACACACTTGATTGAAACCTTGTGATTTACATTCCTCAGCACCCTTCACTGGATTAGAGACTCTTAATGCATGACTGCATGCTCATTTAGACGTTTTAAACCCTGTGATGACTGTCCTTGGCGTATTTTATTAGCATGTGGTGCTTATTTGTGTCAATTTTATTTCATTTACATCAGTGGGGTGTTATTTTAAGAACAAAAACGTTTGGTTTGAAAGCGAGCTTTGGGGAAGTTTACTTCAGAGCATTAAGCTGAGTGACCACAGATGGTTGTGGAAAAACTGGTCTCCCTCTGCAGACACATTACTTGTTCCCGTTTTCTGTTTTTGACCACTAGACTCCAGACAGCATGGAGGTGACTGCCAAAGTTGTGCCTGTGGTCCACACGGAGACAAAAACCATTACCTACGAGGCTGCAGAGGTACACACAAACTAAAATTTCACTCATTTTAGTGTCCACCTGATGAATGCACGTCCAGATTTCTCTCCCGTTAGTATTTTATCTCCTCCACATCTCGCATAAAATGTCTTTTTTAAAAGCTAAATGCTCGTCTCTGCCACCAAGTAGCTGGTAAGTGGTGCTGATGCAGCAAACAGCAGAGAGATGCTCTCAGAAAAGCCAAACGAAGCAGAAAATGGCTGAGCTGAAACTTTTGAGGATGAATCCAAACAGTATTAGTGATGTAAGGTTTAAAAAGTGAGATGAATGAAAAACTTTTCAGGAACTGCAGAGCTGGGAGTTACTGACACTTAAAAGCTTTACAACATATTTAATTTGACTGGGGATCAGACATGTGTAAAGCCTGGGAAATGGTTCCAAACCTGCAGAGAACAGATATGACTATGCAGTTTGATTCAGCCCTGAGGAGCCTTAAAGCTGCTCATTGTGTGGTCCTCCTGCTCAGAAGTTGATGAAACTAGCATAAAGCAGATGGCCTTCTGTGGACTCATAAATAAAGCTCTGCACACCAACTGCTCAGCACTAAACCATAAAGTTATGGACCGTTTCTTGACCTCAGTGAGGCCTTTATAAACATGGCACATGCATAAATGTTGGCTAGTTTGATTTGTCTGCTGATGATGTTGAACTCACTTTGGTGTTCTTTAAAACCCCTAAGCAGCCAGTATAGCAGGGCTCCTCAGCTCCTGAGTCACTGCTGCAGGTTTCAGATGTTCCACAGTTTGAATCACCTGACTTAGATCAATGGGTCATTAACCCTTTCATAGATGAATTATTAAGAAACAGTCCCACATGTTTTTGGCATACAGTAATAAATAAGAAAATATTCTCAAATAATCTCAAGCCGACACAATGTGGCCTGTGCAGCTTTATTTATTGAACAACTAATAATAAATTGAACTTAAATGCAATGGCTGAAAATAATGAAAATGATTTGAACAAAAGTGTAATGTCTTTATCTAGAGAACAATTATGGGGTGCTTTTGCTCACTGACAGGTTGACACTAATGGTGACGCAGACCCCGGGGTGTTGCTGAGTGCTCAGACCATCACCTCGGAAACCACCAGCACCACGACAACCACACACATAACAAAGGTCAGGGTGCATCTGTCTTGTTGTTAGCTTTTAAGCTGAAGACTCGGAACATTTTCCACATACCCGCGTTCCTCTCTCCTTACAATGCAGTTAAACCCTAATCATTATGAAAGAGAGGTTTAGAGGCGACTTGTACATTTTGAGACATATTTTGTCTCATTACCTAGTCCGCGATCATCCTCAAGATGGTCTGCTCCATCATCTCTCACCAACATATTTGTGTCTTGACTTAACAGCAGTTTTTAAAAGAGAAAAACGGCAAAGAAAAGAGTAAATACTTTTTTTTATCCTATTTTTATGTTCTATAAATTAGTTATTAAACAAACTTTTCAAGTCCTTAACATTTATCACTTGGTGACTGTGGCTGAAACTGATAAGATAACTTTTATACATAAACAACTTTCAGTAAGTGTAATTGGTCTGCCCATGACTATGCAAATAGCTTTGCTTACTGTTTGTCAGACGGTGAAAGGAGGAATATCAGAGACGAGAATCGAGAAGAGGATCGTCATCACTGGCGATGCAGACATAGACCATGATGAGGTATAGCAACTGCTCTGTGCTTTATTTTGCTCCATGTTCTTTTAACATGATAAGAAAAAAATTGTTTAAGAAGCTGCTGAACAGTGAGCAGCAGGGACTTTATCAGAAAGCACACCGGTGGCAGCTGCTGTGAAGCTATACCCGCTCTGTACGAGTTTATCCTGACTCCTGACCCCAAGCAGAGTCTCTTCTAAAGAGCCTCACCAAATTTTTTAATGGACTGATTTTTTTTTCTTCCCCACTTTTGTAGCACAGTGTGATGAATCAAACATATCTGTAAAATGGATGAGGAGAGATTAATAATTGGCTTTGAGAAAACCGGAGCCACGACCCCGTAATCCAATCAGAAATGTGCTTGTCCAGATAAGTCGCTAAGTTTAGGATGTGTCTATCACTACACAGAAATATGGCTGAAAACCTTTTTATGTTAAGAATTTCATTATACAATACAGTTCAATTCAGAGGTGTAATTTAGAAAACATTTCATAATAAATCCCACTAAATGAAGTAACTTTTCCACCTGCTGTTGTAAACCACCCGCATCATCATGTTGTTAAAGAAGTATGAAATGTAGGATCATAGTATAGTTAGGCTCTATTTGGAGAATGTATATGGAAAACCACTGGCTTACTGTCTGCATTGTGATGACACTAGAGTCATGTGATGGGCCATAGCAGGATGCTGCCGTTGTGTTTTTACTTTAACAAACAGCCACAGGACTAGGGCATGTGACATTTTAAACACATTATTAACTTATAATAAAGTTTAACAAATACTGGCACTATGGCATGTGAGTAAAAGGTGATTTCACTGTTGGCTTACTGACTTTAAATCCAAATCCCTGCTCCCTTCCCCGTTCTCTGTCTCCCCCTGGTGATCCCTCCTGGCACTGCATCCTTGTATATAGGCTCTGGCTCAGGCCATAAAGGAGGCTAAAGAGCAGCATCCTGACATGTCAGTGACCAAAGTAGTAGTACATAAAGAGACAGAGATCACGCCAGAGGACCGGGAGGACTGACCCAGGTAAGACAACAAGACCCCAGTCCCGGTCCGGGCCCTGTGCGGCTTAATCAGGGCTCTGGCATGTAGCTTTCCCATCAGCACTACTTCTTACTGGCTGGTCTAGATTTGCCTCTTGCTGTAGCACTTAGAGCTTGAGCATCTCTGTTGTCATCCCAGCTCCCAGCTATCCCTTCCCCGCCACCCCACACCACCCCCCCACCCCTCTGTGCAGAGGAAAGGGCTGCTGGTGCCTGTGTGTACACAGACAGGAAGCTACAGTCTTGGCTAGTAATGACAAGGCTTAAAAACCTTTACTGTAATGCTGCTTGCAGTCTCCTGCAATCTCATGTAATTTGCCTGCAACACTGCCCCCTGCTGCCCTACACTTACAAAGCATGAAAAACAACTTTACTCATTTATCATGTCGATTTTTTAAATCTAAACAGTTTGGCTTTTCAGAAAAACAAGTTTATAATTTCATTTTGGCTAAAATGCAAATGTTTCCTTCTTGAATTGTTCCTAACCTGTGGAGCAGTTTCTGTCAAAGCATTTTCTATACTTTCTTTCCACATTGTGTTGGCCCACAAAGGGGAACTGCAGTGATTAACTACCGGCTGAACCTGCTTCTGCCTGTCAGAAATCCTAGTCTGTGAACTGCAAATGCACTCATGAGAAGTGAAATCTGATATTGTGTGTACACAGATGACCTTCGGCCTGTTCTCTTTGTCATTCTTCTAACACAAACCTCCACATTAAAGCAAAACTTTTAATCTGTTTTGCATAAAGCCCAGGACTCATGACATTGAATTACAGAATTAACTATCATTAAAAAAAATTAATATAACATTAATAACATTAATAAATACTAATGATTGAAGTTTATCACTCAGATAGTACAACTGTGTTTCTACCTGCATTTGTTACAGTTTGACATACTTCTCCTTCAGTTTATTTCTCCTTTCAGTTTATTTTTTTCTTTTGGGGAAAAGTGCGTAAGCAGTCTTTGATGCAGTGTTAACAGCTGTTTGTGTTTTAACTTGCCCGCTGTCGGTGTTGTGAGGTGTCTGCTGCTACAAAGCTGCATGAAGAAACTTGTCATTTAATACTCTCTTAAGCATTTTCTTTCGCTGGAAGCTGCTGGCTGTTTAGTTTCCCCCAAGTCACCTTTTGGCTCTGATGCTTGTCATTTCATTAGTGTCCATCTGATGCAATTCCAAGACGCGAGACTTGGGATGAGCATGTGTGCATGTGTTTGCTTGCATGACTCACCAGATGGGAATGCTTGGCTTTGTTTTCTGCAGCCCTGTTGTCGTTGTGTTTGTGCTGTTTAATGTCTGTGTCAGATTGGCACTTGAACACTAAAATAGATATTTTGTTTCAGAAGTTCCACACAGTGCAGAACAAAATGTAGAAAAAACTGGCTACTGAAATTAAAACACTTGGTTATTTTTAGCAGAATGTTGACCAGAGGGGAAGCTTTGT
This sequence comes from Craterocephalus amniculus, assembly GCA_036024015.1. NCBI lineage: Eukaryota > Metazoa > Chordata > Actinopteri > Atheriniformes > Atherinidae > Craterocephalus > Craterocephalus amniculus. Next base: position 7,160 of record JAVQJG010007799.1, on the reverse strand, counting down.
TGCTAGCGTTCAAACCATTTGAAATCATGCTTCATTCCCAAAGTATTTTCAACCCGTTTGCCCTCATCACTACAAAATTTGGTTTCAGGGCTGGTGCTACAGCCAGTTTTAAGTTGGTTCTAGCTTTTTGTCATGTCACAACAACACACCTTTAACCGTCCATCAATAGATCACAATGTTTGACGTCACCTACCAGTAAACAGATATTTAAACATAATCAGTCTTGCATCAAAACAGTTTTAAACTGTTGCAGTTTGTGTTCAGTTTGTGTGGGGTTATAAATGTGAGCTGATGTCATCATGACATAAAATAGTCAATAAATCAAGCAGCAAACTTCTTAAATTTTGATTCCAGCTGTAGACTGTTATCATCTATGTGGTGCATTTCTACACATACTGTAAAATCGATCTAGTTTCTCAGTCCATTTCTAATTTGATAATCAATTATAAACTTATGTCCACGGCATTAAAAAAATATTTTTTTAATAAGTTTAAATGTTAAACCACATTCATTATCAACACAGTGACTCATAAAGTCCACCACTTAAGACCAGCACATCACTTAATAAGATGTATCATAATTTATTTACTCCAATAAAGAAATCTGAAAATGGGAGGATTTTGCAGAGTTTACATACCATACTGGTTGAGGGTTAGGGATATCAATCAAACCCAGGAAGGGATGTCTTTATTACAGAGTTTGGTAGAATTAATGTCAAAGAAATAATCAGTTTTACAATTATCACGAATATTCTGCATTAATTTCCCAACACTAAATGTGTAAAAGTAACAAACAGTCCTTTTTGGGTCTTTAAGTTTTAATTAAGGCTATCAAAATTAAAGGGACTATACCCGATTTCACGGCCGGCTAGCTTAGTTAGCGATAGCGGCTAGTTTTTTTAGCTTTTGTGTGACGCTTTTTCTCGGCTAAGGGGTTTAGCTTTCGTAACTTAATACCAGATCACTATGGGAGCGCTTTTACTGGCTGATCGGAGTCTGGACGTTCCGGAAATTAACCTGGCAGAGAGAGCGTCACGCCAAAACTAGCCGGACGTGAAATCGGGTAGAGTCCCTTTAATGTTTTACTTAAAAAATATTAATCACCTTAAAACAAAGGTATGGTGTTTTAAATGTTGTATATATTCCTGATTAATATACATTATAAATCTGAATTTGGCATTATATTGAGAAGCTGTTTTTGAGCATATCTGTTTTTTGTCACAGCTGTTCATGTACTTGACAATAAAACACTTTATGTATGAAGATTTTGACAGTTTTTCCACCTTGCATTTAGAGGATGACCCATCTGATGTAGATGCTCAAGCGGCACTGATTCATTCATTCCCATTCAAATATGAAATACAATTATTGAGGAGTCTTTACAATTAATTACGGTAGTCATAGTTTTTAATACCACGATTAATTGTGAAATTAGGTCATTGTGACTTCCTAGACCCAGCAAAGCCATTGGGAGCCATTAGGAACTGGAGAGAACTGGTTCTAAGATGAGTTTTGACTTTAGCTTTCACAGAAAACCCTCAGGAGATGGTTTCCAGTTTTTTTTAATTTGGAATAAGCAGATATATAATGATCTAGTCCTAATATTAACTTATTATCCTAGTTTTATTTAAAACATTACATAGTAATATCAACACTGGTTGATCTGCCAGGGGTCACAAAGATTAATGTACTCCTTCACTCGGCATATTCAGAGAGCCTTTATGATGGCGCACAGTTTTCAGGACAACTGGAGCACCATTGTCAAAGAACCAAAATAAGCAAAGTGAGTAGGTTTTACCAAGAAATGCTGCACAATGTCCTGTACACCGATCACTCCCAGCATCAAAATTTATCTTGTGTTCTTATTGGGGCTCCTGGTTTGTCTATTTTATTTGCTACTGTCTCACATTCCATGTGATGACCAAGCAAAGAGACATTTTTTTCTCCAGCCTGAAATCCATTAATTATCTGGCTTTCTGGTTTTGTTCCTGGTATTATCACTTTAGAAAGGTCAGCTGCTCCCACATGTAGCCAACTTTATCATTTTGATTAGCTTCATAAAAGAAGTTCCAGAAAATTATTATAAATCACTCCATCATTCATAGAGAACAGAGAAGCACAGATAAAAATACACACATATACACACAGGGTCACCATCATTGTATAGGATCTTTAAAAAACAACTCTTTCCAGTTTTATGGTTCTGTTTTTTTAATTTTCCAATTATGGTAATCTAAACTCTTCCACTCTTTATTTCCAGATCGTTTTTTTAATTTTTTATTCTTTAAATTCTACAAAAGGATGTTGAAGTTACACAGCCCCCTTTTTATAAATCCCACATAACACAGTCATACAACAAAGCCCTGGTCTCTGTGATGAAAGCAGGCCTGAAAGCCTTTGCTGAATAAAGCATGATGCGCCGGAGAACAGCTGTAGGGTATCTTTTTATATCGACATGAGTAAATTGTGGTTGGAAACCATCCTGGGATCCCTCTCACGGTGAGGCATTTGTGGCCCACTAGCGTGTGTGTAGGTGTATCTAATATGTTTGCATTGCTACAAGTACTTCTATTAATGTAGCTAAAACTGCTGTAACTTTTCATCCGGCTCATTTTCTCTGTTTTGATAGGCTGCACTGTGGCGGCAGAGCCTCAGAAGTAATTAAAAATGCATGATGTACTCACATTTGACTCCTTTACTCTTCCAGGAATAACTCTGAGGACTACTTTCAGTTCCACTTCCCAGAACCAAATGTCCACAACTCCACGTTTTACGTCGGGACTCTCAGAATACTAGAAAGGTTCCTACTCTCCAAATGCTGCAGCTCTCTGCCAGTCGCAAACATCACCTGCAAAGCAAATAGATGCATTCTGCATGAGAACGGCACAACGCTGCATTATCAAACTAAATGCAAAGATCATACTGAAAACCGTCTGATTTCCAAAAGGTTCTCGACACATCTGCACGCCGAATCCCTGTGTGCAGCAAGCATACTGTTTGCTTTCACTGCCTTATGACTTTGATGCATTTTTATGATTATTGAGAATAATTATTGTAGCAAAATATTATTTATGAAATAAAGCCATCACTCCAGAAACTTAGGATTGCTGTAAACTGTACATGTAGAGAGCATACACTATTTAACCTTGCTGTAGAAGTGCCAACCTCATTGCTTCACTCCCATACTCACACAATGGTTTTCCATCAGGTTTGTCACTACAGAAATCACTACAGCTCAGCACTGTACATATCAAAGCTTTCCGAGGAAAATAGCTAATTATCTTTTAATGGTTGATTTGCGTCATGTCTTATTAAATTTAATTTTCATTTTTACTGTAATTTCAGTGTTTTTATTATTTCTCGCCATTTCCTTACACCATTGCCACATTTCACAAGGTTGTTTTTGTAAAAGCAAAGAATTCAAGAGAAAAAGATTTTTACACGTCAGTGCAGGCTTTGAATCTTATCCAGGGTAGAAGACGGATGCAGCACAAGTCTCAGGTTTGTGACTGTGAGGCAAAGAGCTCAGACATCCAAGCTCTGCCCAAACTAGAGGTAAAGCCAAGAAATGTCTGTAACCACCCAAACTATCCTGAACATGCCCACTGTATTCTGTTCAATTGTATCTGAGTAGAGTTCATGTACAACCATCTTCTTCCACCAAATGGTGAAATAAATGTGACAAATGCATTTACTCCTTATTTGCCCTTTTCCTCTAAAATAATAAAAATGACAACAGTACCACAACTTGTGACTATATTGGACTTGTTTGTTTTGGTTTATTTTAACTGCCTACATGAAGGAAAACATGAAGGCAAATGTGAAAAATGTCAATCAGAGCTTCGATAATATGCAACACTAAAATTAATATATATATATATATATATAATATAAAATTCAATAACGAAAAGTTTCCTGCGTTCACCCTTTGAACTTCTGGAACGGATGGATAACTTGGAAGACAGCCGTGTTATTGACGCTTGTGTGGGTGAGACACATTCGCTCTCAGTACATCCAACATGCACAGAATTGAAAAGGTGAGTTTATCTTAAAACATAAGTTAGTATTTTTCTTACCTAGACCTATTTTCTAGCATGAAATATGATCATATACTCACCCAGACAGTTTTGGTGTAACTGAGTTCAAGTTACACCAAAACTGTCTGGGTGAGTAAATGGTCATATTTCATGCTAGAAAATGGGTCCAGGTTGCAAAAAATACCGAACTTCTCCTTTAAGTGCTGGGGTCATGTTTCCCAGTTGATTTGGTATCTTCAACCCCTGCCCTTCCTGTGTGAGAAGCAGCAACAATTACATACGCTTTGCTCAGTGCGAGCTTCGTGTGTTTCTATGAAAAGGACTAAAACCTTTTTGGAGAGTGACCAATGTGTGTTATGGGCCAAGGCAGACTTGGGGAAGCCGTGGTCTGAACTGCTGCTGTCTCACTGGATTGTTGAGCCATTTCCTTGGCTCCAAGGAGCTGCAGCCTCCAGAGGGCCTCTTTACCTCTTGGGCCCTGTTTGGGGGAGTATCCATTCAGGAAGCTGGGCCTCACCTCACCCTTTAACCCGGTTTTACAGGCTTGACCTCACCACTGGCCCATGCAGTTCCCAGTCTGGCATCAGTCAGACAAGGTTGTGAGAGACCGAGTCTGCATGACAGCAGGTCATCCAGGACCTGCCTAGGCAATCTAGGTTACTTGTATAACACAGGTTCTCTGAGTGGCACGAGTCAGTGTCCCAACTGGCCACCCTCCTTGCTCATTTGTAGCAAGGAAGAAGTGAGGGTTTTTGAATGGCCTGCCTGTGAAATGCCACCCCTTTTAAATAGGGGAGGGGTATCTGCCCTCCATGGCACTGGCACACATGCCCCAGCTATGAATGGCTGGAAGAGTCCATTAAGAGCTCCAACAAAGACAAACTACCTCAAAACTGGTCAAATAATACATCTATACTATATGATGTAGTGTTTTATACATACTCAGTTTAAATTAGCCTTTGTTTTTTTCAGCATTCCCAGATTAATCGGATAAAACGGACAGCATCTCCTTAGTAAACTTGTTAATTCTGTGAACAAATAGGAAATGAAAAAGTATTAAATAATCATCCAAAGAATTTAATAACAAACAAAAATGATCTGAATTTAACTGTCATGTCTAATACTTACAGTGACAGTTGAAAATTATCTTTTGGCCACCTGGTCAGTCCCTCTTCCTGATTTGCAGGAGGATTTTTTGGCTCCTCAATAAGCTCAGCTGCATCATGAACATGAACGTGCAGATTTAAGGAGTTTTTAGTTTTGGTGATCGTTAGCCCACACTTTTAACGGAAGGACTTCCAGTTCCTCCAAAAGAAGAAAAATGCTGGATCTGATCTGTTGTTGAGGAGGAAGGTGGATCCTCATTAGTAAAGCCAGCTTCCAGTTCCACAGGATGTAAGAAAAGACACTCAAAGCTTCCCCTGGACACCAGACATGATGGTTTTGCATACAAGTTGCTTCTTACTAAAGAAACTGATGGAGCTAAAGTCCAGATTTGTCTTGCAGAGGAGACCAGTCAGCTTCATAATGATGGTGCCACTAACAACAGAGAGATATGAGTGTACTTAGATTTTCTGTCATATATACATGCATTCATTCACCATATTGCCAAAAGTATTCACTCACCTACCTTGACTCACATATGAACAGAAGTGGCCTCCCATTTCTAATCTATAGGCTTCAATATGACGTCTGTCCACCCTTTGCAGCTATACCAGCTTCAACGTTTCTGGGAAAGCTGTCCACAGGGTTTAGGAGTGTGTTTATGGGAATATCTGACCATTCTTCTGTAAGTGGATTTGTGGGGTCGCACACTGATGTTGGAAGAGAAGGCCTGGCTCTGTCTCTGCTCCAATTTATCCCAAATGTGTTCTATCGGGTTGAGGTCAGGTCTCTCTGCAAGCCAGTCAAGCTCATCCACACCAGACTCTGTCATCCACGTCTATACGGACCTGCTTTTTGTGCAGGAGTACAGTCATGATGGAAGAGGGAGAGGCAGGCTCCAAACTTTTCCCACAACGTGTGGGAGCTTGGAATTCTCCAAAATGTCTTCGTATGCTCAAACATTCACCTTTCACTGGAACTAAGGGGCCAAGCCCAGCTCCTGAAAAACAGCCCTACACCGTATTCCCCCCTTCACCAAACTTTACACTCAGCACAATGCAGTCTGACAAGTATCGTTCTCCTGGCAACTGTCAATCCCAGACTCCTTCCATCAGATTGCCAGATGGAAAAGTGGGATTCTTCATTCAACAGAATGCACTTGCACTTGGTAATGTACGGCTTGGATGCAGCTGCTCGGCCATGGAAACCCATCCCATGAAGCTCTGTGCTCACTGTTCTTGAGCTAATCTGAAGGCCACATGAAGTTTGAAGGTTTGCAGAAATTTGGTGACCTGGTCGCACTATGCGCCACAGCATCTTGACCCTGCTCCGTCAGTTCATGGAGGAATTCACTGAGCTGAGCGACCCATTCTTTCACAAATGTTTGTAAAAGTAGTCTGCATGTGAAGGTGCTTGATTTTATACACACCATTGGCCATGGAAGTGATTGGAACACCTGATTTTGATTATTTGGGTGGGTGAGTGAATACTTCTGGCAATAAAGTATATATATAGTCAGGGCTTGACATTAATACCCGCCAAGTGCGGGTGAATTTTGGCCGTGGCGGATAACACAGCCACTCCAACTAGCCACCTTGGCGGGTTATACAGTTTCATTGTAGTTTTGTCAAATGGCATGTTAAATAATAAACGAATTGCAATGTAATGTTTGCTCATTGGTCCATTTGTGAGCCTGCGTAGCTCCGTTTCTCGGTTTGACCCCGCCCACCCGCCGGAGTTTCCCGACGCAGGCTCGAGCCGCTCTGCGCAGAGAGACGCGCGACTTTTCTGAGTGACTGATAAGCAGTAGTGGACAAAGTAATTAGCTTCAACCAGAATGTAGCTTTTACCTTGCTAGGGTACCCAGGTGCTCAGTCCCAGTGTCCACTGGTTGGACTGGGATGAGGGAAGCTAGCTGTTGTCATGTGTAGCTATGTGTTAAAGCCAAGCTGTTGCTACTGCATAGCTAACTTACTGGATGTACAGACAGATAATATAAACATGGAAATAAAGGCAGGTT
>JAVQJG010007796.1:0-19094 GCA_036024015.1 Craterocephalus amniculus | reverse complement strand
GGATACTCCGTCCTCAAATCGATGTGCCTTCATTTGTTTACTCACCCTCATGCTGATTGAGACGTTGGAACACTTTCTTGATATTCATCATGTAGCCGGAGATATCGGGAGGTTTACATATTAGTTCCCTGCGGCTACAACGATGCTTAATACAGCCCGGTGAAAACAGTCCACAAAAACTTGTCAATATTCCTCCATACTGCTCGTCCAATGCAGTCCGCGGGTCCTGTGTCGGTAGCGTCCATAATTTACACGCAACGGCATCATTTAGTATATTTTAAGAGCCTAAACCATGGCTCAAACTGTTAACCTGTTTACTTCCTGGATGCGCGTACCTGCGCGATGCACGCGCACGTGTGCCGCTGCCGCCAATGCATCCAGCGTCACGCCGCGGCACGCGCTCTGCGTGCATCATGCAGGTACGCGCATCCAGGAAGTGAACAGGCTAACGGTTTGGGCCATGGTTTAAACTAAAAAAAAAACTAAATGATGCCGTTGCGTGTAAATTATGGACGCTTCCCATACAGGACCCGTGGACTGCATTGGACGAGCAGTATGGAGGAATATTGACAAGTATGAAGGCACATCATTCTGAGGGCGGAGTATTCCTTTAATGTCTTGTTTCCACTAGTCCTTTCATTCTGCATATTTGGCATATCAGATCTTTATTAAGGCTTTTTTGAATATAAGTTTGTTTTATTTGATGATGGTGTGAAACCTCTCTCCCTCTCAAAAAAAGAAAATGTTAGAATCTGTAGTTATCCACTTAGAAATCCAGTATTTCCTCTTACCCTGCTGTGCACCAAATGACTAACCTGCCAAGATGATTGGAGGCACTGGAGAATTTTGTCATGACCCACATGACTAAATGGGTTTTGCCATATTAGTTGTAAAATATGTCAACATTCCATTCTGCTGTCATAAAACACTGCCTACATGAATCCTGCAAGAAAACTGAGTCAGTGTGGAGTAACGAGCAGAATTTTACTTTGTATCAATAAAATGGGCACATGTCAAGAAAGCCAAATGTTCATTTAGTTCACACGGACGGGAGGCTGAGGAACTTCATTAAGTTAAATCTAATCCTTTAAAAAATAATGTCTTGTAAACAAATATCTTTTTGCCACTCAAGGTTTTTTATCTTCAGTTTTTTTCTCCCCTCAACAACAGAGCACCTTCAAGAAAAACTGAAATTGGATGTCAAACTGCAGATTTTTGCAGATGGTCTGAAATGAATATTGGGAACATGAGCTCAACTTTAAGTTAAAAAAAAAAAAATCATTGGGAAAAATCAGGATGGTGCAAAAAATGAAAACCAGACATTTATGTGCGAGTGCCATCCAACATCAGCATCAACCTAAAGTTTTATAGTCATCCTATGGAAACTGAACCAATTTCAGTTCATGAAAAGTTTTCTGCCAGGCCTGAAGGTGCAGCTGTGCTACCTCAGAAATACATTAAAAACAAATAAGACATAGAGTATGTACATGATCTTATATGCAACACTGAAATCCACCATTGCTTCAGCTGTTGGCAGGGTATGCAGGTGTGGATTAAGGAAGATGTCATCGGTTCAGGAAAAATATGTATGGGTTGTAAATGAAATAAAATAAAAAAAGTGTTTTCAGAACAAATATATTTTGGGACCTGGTTTAAAAAAAATCTTGTGTTTTTGGGCTTCCAAAATGCTGGTTCCTTGTGGACGAAAATGTCAAAATTGTTAAAAACTTTAGAGAGGACATCTAACTGGGTGGGCAGAATGTTTTTTTTTGTGTGTCAATAAGCTATTTTACGTCAGAGGAGACAAGTGGAGATTCCAAAGGTTCCCTCCTTGGGCCTCTTCTGTTTAACATTTACATGCTTCCGATGGCACAGGTTAAAGAACATTCAAATGAATTACCGTTGTTATGCAGCTAGTAAAATAACAAGGTCACCAGGAGACCAAGGCCCAGAACAGGCTCTGGGTGAATGCACTGAGGAGTTTGATGACTGGATAAGCCTGAACTTTCTTCAAGCTGAACAAAGACAGAACTGAGGTCAAAGAGAAACGACAAAAGGTCACCACTGAACTTTAATCTATAAACCAAAAATCCACCAACCAGGCCAGATATCTAGGTGTAGTGATGGACTCTGGCTCCTAGATTTTGAAAGACATTAAGAGAATCATGAAGTCTGCCTATTATCACTGTAAGAATACAGCCATGTTAAGATCTGACATCCCAGCAGGACCTGGAAAAACTCGACCATGCTTTCATCTTTTGTATGTTTCATTATTGTAACAGTGTCTTTAGAAGGTAAACCAAAAAAATCTGTTACAGCTTATTCAGAACTCTGCTGCTCGAGTGTCCACTGAGAAAGTAGAGCATATAAGTCCAGTTCTGAGGACTTTACACTGGCTGCCTGTCCGTCCGATTATAGACTTTAAAGTTCTGTTAATGTCTATAAATTTCTGAATAGTTTAAGACCAAAACAGTGACCTCTTTACCTAGTATGAACCTACCAGAATAATATATTTAATTTAAAAAAAGAAAATGACAAAGAAATAACCACCATTCTACAATCATGTAAGACTGTGCTAAAAAGCAATCTTCCAGGACACAGGTCATTGGAACAATCCGTGTGCGCAACAATACGTCTTTTAGTACATACAAAACAAAGAGGATTGTATTTCCATGACAGAGCTGTACAAATCATACAGTGCAACTTCATGCCATACAACATAACACCTCCAAAATAAAATCTAACTTAATGTTAAAGTATACTGTAGCAATGACTGTGATTGGACTGGTTTGTAATGGTGTTTATATGGCATATTATTCTGCTCAGAGACAAATCTTCTGTGAAACTAAATCATGGAATGAAACAGGTTGTAATTGTTTCAGTCTTGCTTATTAAGCTAGCACAATAACCAATATTCTGCCTTTTAGGTCTGTTTGCTGTTTTCATAGTTCTGCTAATCTGTGTGACTCAATCAGTGGAACAGTCATATACCACACCACCTCCTCTCACATTTTCTCTTTTTTCTGCATTGCAGTTTTTCCAGTAAAGGTGACCATTGTTCATAATCTATTAGCCCATTTCCCAGTGGAAACTGCATGAGACAGATCCCAATTTCAGACTGTAAATATTCTATTGTCCACAGCAGAAAACGTCAGATAGTGGGCCCCAAGCTAAAAGCTGGACAAGAAAGCTCAATATGTGGATGTGAATGGTAATGATCAACAAAAGTAATAAGCTACACAAGTTGTAAAGATTTGCAGATTTGAATTAAACTACTCAGTGGGATTTTTCTTCTCTAAACCAAATGTGCAGTTATCACAGGAATCTATTTCTGAATGTGGGATTTCCTCCCTGTTTTCTTTTCTCAGCACAAACTGAATCATGCTCAAAATTCTGTCCGAATACACAAGCGTCAATGTGGAGCACAAGAGCTGTCACCAAGTAGATTTAACTTTCCCTTTGTAAGGTGCCCTGCGGATTGTTTTGAAAACCAGTCACAAAGATTAGGACTGAGGAAAGAGAATATATACCGATAGATATGGGAACACACAGGGACGTCTCTCTGCCTGACAGTGAAGTCATCTCGTGGAAAATGTGCCATCAGTCTTGGCAGATCAGCACAGTTGCAGGATAAAAAAAAGAGAAATAGGAGTTTCTGCAAACTAACATTTACACACATCTAAAACATTCTGCAAATTGATTAGATTTATTTTAGGAGTAATTTAGGCTGCAGAGTTTATGGGGTGAAACAAGGTGGATTAACTTTTATGTCATATTGGTGGATATTCTCATCTGTAAGACATTAACTGAGCAGCTGCAACATGTTTGTGAAGAGAGAGAGAGAGAGAGAGAAATAAAGGAAAACAGAAACTAACAAAACAGCATGACAGTTTTGGAGCAAAACTAAGGCATAAATACGGCCGATCCACAAGAGGAAAAAATATACCAGAGGCTAAATGAGGAGGTTAGGGGATAAAGATGAGGAAAAATGGAAATTCAGAAAACAAACTCAGATCAGAGCTGAAAGTTGAGCAGAATTTTATGAGGAAAAAGATGTTAACAATATCTTTCTAATCCACGTTTTCCTCCCCACCCTAAACTGGCAGAAAAATCAATCTTTTTTTTACCCCGGAAATATTACTAGGAAGATAATTTTTTCACCCAAAACTGATATTATACTAAGCAAGTCAGATTTGTTAGTATCCAGAGTTCACATTTACATTTTGATTGACATAGTGATGGGGGAGAAGTCTCACTGAGGGGTGTAATACAATCTAAACTTTAATAATCTATGAGCTTTGGCAATATCACGCTGCAAAATATTTGCAGCAAAATGTACAACTGAAAAGCTTCATTAAGCTAATGCTTAAGCAGCAGGCTGTTGTATTAAAGTGCACGTTGTACAGTAGGGTGCATTTAACAGTAAGAATAACTGAAGTATTAGTTACTTTCCAAATGACGCTTCATATAGTATGCAGTCTACTTTATAAATATTAACATTAACACTGCATGCATTTAATTCAAGGTCCTCAGTTCATGAGATTCCACCATCAAATTTTAGGGGTGCAACAAAATGAAAAGTAAGGTGCAAGCTGAGGTTCAAACAGAACATTTTGATGGGAAAGTGGTTGCTACCACAACATGCTCTGGTAGCAGTAATTGTGCTTTAAATCTCTATAAGTTCAGTTTTAAGGAGCTACTAAACTGTACCGTCCTGCGCTGTGTTTTCATGCAGGCACAACTCGTTTGTAAATCAAAATTTAAAACGTTGCACTCAGCAAATTTATGTTGTACACCGCCTGATTCAGGTTTCAAACCTGCTGCATCCACAGCTTTACAAATCCACCCACTGCAGATGTAATTCCTGTCGGTTTTCTTGTGCTACAGTCATTTAGGGTGACAAAACGTCCTCTTTTCTGAAGCCATTCATCTTTGTGTCCTTGCACTGGAATACAGAAAGGTTCATATTGATGTCATCTCACATGGTAATCCTCCATCTCATTTAAAAAATATGTTCCTTCATGAATAGAAGCTGGGATTTAAAGATTAAAATCACAAACCAAATCACAATATTAGTTGAAAAAATCCTAATTAGATTTTTTTCCCAAATTGTTCAGGCCTAGGAGGAATGTGACTTCAGTGGTTGTGACAGCATCTGCATGTGAAGGGTCAGTGGCGTTGATGGCTGCACTATAAGAATATACTCTAATCCCAACTATGATTATTTTCTAACGATAGCAAGTAATATGAGTATCCAAAGCCACCTTTGAAGTGACAGTTTACTTGTAATCAAAGCAACATGTAAACTGAGCTCAGTGGAAAGGACAGTAATTAGGGGGAAAAATGTTAATGTTAATGATTGTTCTCCTTCCCCAAGTCAGTACTCAAGGGCTGCTGTCCTGCAAAATTTCAAAATTTTCTTTTTCAACACACCTGACTCAAATTAAAAGGATAAAACGGCCTATGAAGCTCTGCTCATCAATTTGAGTCAGGTGTGTTGGAGCAGACGCACTAAAAACCTGCAGTTTTCAGGCCCTCTAGGACCAGAGGTGGACACCCATCCCCTACTATTGTTCTTCTGAAGAAAAGCTCTGGCCCCCAAAAGGAAAAAGAAAAGAAAAAGGCAGTGTTACTGTACTCTGAATTTTACAAAGCCCAAATCACAAGGCTAACTTTAATCATTAATTTGTCTTTGAATATGATGGACTTGTCTTAGCAATGTTTTTATTTTATTAAGTTCATACTTGAGTGTGAACACCTCAGTCTTCTCACAGACAGATCCATGGCGAATTAAAACATACTTTAACATTCAATGCTTTAAAACAGTCGCTCATGCTTTTCAATATTAGCTTTTACTCCCTTCTTCCCTTTTGTACAGAAAGTATATAGAACAATGTACCCAAAACTGAATTTCATACTAAACTATGACAACTAATGGGACAATAAGCAACAACAACTAGGTGAATAACTGGGGTTTGCAGGCAGTTTTCAGGCACAGTCCAACCCGCATGAAATATGATGAAGGAAGGAGACACTTGTTTAATCACAGAATAATGATATTGTGATGGATTCTGACCTTTAGCAAGTGGTATCATGTATGGAGATTTAATTAGCGTGCCAGCCAGCAAGCTGGATAGCGGATACGTGGATGGAGTGGGGTGAAGTGGAGGAGGGAGGGAGATAGTCTGGATGTCCTTAATGAATCTGCTAGCCTTTCCCTTCCTGAGGATGTGGCCTAGACTGACTCATCAGCAACGGCCGCCACAGAAAGTCACTGATGCTCTGCAATCAGCCAGAGAAACGATGGAAATGACGAGCACAGGAGAAATTATTGAAAGGCTGGTGAGATACAAAACAAAAAAAAAACAGAATAAAGAAAAGAATGTCAATAACATGAATAGTGCGCATGGGAGAAGACAGAGAATGTAATAGTGGAAGAGTTTCTTTCAAGTGAAGGATGAAACGAAGGACGGATGAGCACGTGTTAGGGGACATGGAGCGAGATCAAGTAAAAGACTCAAAGAAACAGCAGCGGCCGAGTAGAATAATCTAATTAATTGGAGTGAATTCAGGATGTGCCGTCTATAGCACATAACAAATGTGTGAGTATAGCCCATAGCATGTCAATTAATGACATGAAATTAATGATCATTAGCAGAAGGGATGAGGGGATGGCCGGAGTCGGTCAGACATTTGCAACCAACCTTCCAATTTCCTCGTCTTTTTTTTGTTTTTTGAGGTTTGGGGGGTAAAGGATCTTCACTCTGCACCTTTGTAAAGTAACGTAAGAGAAAATGCAGGAGATCGATGAATGTGAGTGAGAGGATGTGATGGCAGCAAGCATTTTTATATGATCATGAAGAGAAAGACGGGCAGAGGGAGAAAAGAGTGCCAAAGGATGTGAGCAATGAATCAAGGAGAAGAGAGAAGAGAACGGCGGGTGAATTTATTGCAATCCTGCGGTTTTGTTGTTCTGTTTTTTTCTGCTGACACAGTGAACATGGAGGGAGCAGGCAGCGGTTTTTTTATAGGTCACATGCCACTTCACAATGATCTATGGACGCAGGCCTTTTGCAGACTTATACTGTTGAGCACGCATTATGTGGCTCAGCCAAGCATGGCCATTTGGGGGGAAAGGGGATGCACCCCCCCCCCATATTATTCACACACTCTTTCCATCTATCCAGTCTCTCACCCTTTCTGCCGTACATTTCCCTCTCTTTGCGTGTTTCCCACTACGACTGAAAGCCTCTTAAAGATGGTGTAAGGCATCAAAGGTCTGGAGGGACAAAGTGTTTTATATGGCCCTAATAATGCCTGTGTTCTTGTGTCCTTGCTCCCACTTACTATGATTTGATTGTTAATGTAGACAAGTGGTATGTCTAAGATTTTCCCTTTCAAACTGATGGTTTTATTAAAATTTTGCTATTATCCACATTTTGTTTTTATGCTTCATTTGTAAACATTTTTATTTCTTAGCCATGAGCCATTATTGATTTTCAAAAAGGTACTTTGAGTTGCAATATTCTTGAAGAAGCCACCTTTTAGATACATCTTGCTAGTACCAGATTGGCATCGTTTTGCCTTCAGAATTTTTCATGGCACAGATTCAAGACATGTTGGTCCATTTTGACATGATAGTGTCACACAGTTGCTGGATATTTAGCGGCTGCACATCCATGATAATCTCCTGTGCACAACATCCGAAAGGTGCTCAATTACATGGTTCCCAAAGCTCTTTTGAGCTACGACTCCCAGGATAACGCGCATCAATGTTTGAGACCCCCCCCCCCATCCCACAATGACAATGATTAATTGCATGATATCAGATGGGTCATCCTGCAAGATCCTCTAAATTTAAGGAAGTGTCTACCGACTATATTTTTTTAAAATAAATTAAAAAGCAAATTTCTAAATTATATTTTTAGCTGAAACGCCTCAAATTCAGTTTCTTTAATGCAGTTATCTGAAGGAATTAACAGGGAGAATGAGAACACTTTCATATCTGCAGTTGCTAGGCAACATGGAACTAAAGCACTATGGGAAATTCTCACAGACTAGGTAGTTCAAAGTGCGCAGCCTGTGGAGGTCACTCTGTAGCTTTCGTAAGCGTGCAGACCCTGAATTGGGACACAACTATTGTCACATTCAGGAAAGCAGTGGGAGATAATTTGAGCTTTGTGACATTATCCTGCTGGAAGTAAACAGGGGATGATACATTGTGGACATAAAGAGATGGTAGAGGTCAGCAGCAGTACTCAGGTAGGCTGTCATGTTTAAATTAATGTAGCTAGTACTACTAAGCCCAAATTATGCCACTTGCTTTCATGTTGTTCCCACTGGAATTTAACCCTACCATCTGAATATTGCTGCTGGAGAGGAGACAGTCCAGGCAACATGTTTTCACTCTTCGATTGTTCAATTTCAGTAGGCCTGTCTGAATCATTGCCTCCGTTTCCTGTTCTTAGCTGACCATAGCACTGGCTTTGGGCCTCTACTGCTGTGGCCCATATGGTTGAAGGTTCAACATGTGTGTTGATTGTTGAAACGGTATTCTACATACCAGGGATCACTTATTCAGAAGTCTTTGGCCAGCGTCCTGCAGGTTTTCGATGTTTCCCTAATGCAACAGTTTTAGTTCTGCAGAAGCCACTTAGATAACAATTATTCGAGTCCGGTGTTGCAGCCGGGAAGCATTGAAAACCTGCAGGACACTGGCTAAAGAGGTCTGGAGTTGGTGATCCTTGCTACACACCTTGGTTGTAACATTAGTTAGGGTTATTTAAGTAAGGCTACTATTGCCTTCATTTTTTAAGGCAACTGCAGCTGATTGGCCATTTTCCAAACATTCAGCAAACCCTGGAGATGGTTGTGTGAGAATTCTAGTAGCTATGACAAAGAACTGACCTACTGTAGGATGAACTCAAGCATTTTGAATCCCCCAACCACCCCATTAAGTTGTACACACTACATAAAAAATTGCTTGATCGTCATACTTTAAATTTGAATTAATTTAAATTGTTTTACCCAGAATTGGGAAAGGGGAAAGATGATAGTGTTGACAGATGAATATCTGCATTGTTGGATGTTATTTTGTCTTTATACTGGTATCGGTAAACTAATGCGTAAATGGTTGGTATACAGAGTGCAATTCAAAGAATTCAACTGGTTTGTTTGAAAATTCCTAACAAATAAAACCAACACATTTGCATTTGTCCATCTACGCACCAAGTGTTAGAAAACCGATAGTAAGGTGGAGTCAAGGTGTGTAAAAAGTCAGTTACAAGCTGACAGTCCGTGTGTGAACATTTCATAGAAGTCCTTCCAGCTTGCTGTTTAACCAGTAACCACCAAATTCATGGGAAAAGGTTGTTGCGCTCCTAAAACAAGCTCTTTCTTGATCAGTTGGGTTTAAAATGGCGTCTGGTAACTCCTTCATGTCTCCCACGCTGGCTGTATGTACCGCACATATGCTTCTGCAACTATATTGGCAATCAGTGGTTGTTGGACTGACAAGTGAAAAATTCTCATAAAACCTGCAGGTTTGCTCGGGGTGCGGTGATGAAAAAAAGTGATTCCAGCTGTCATTCATCTCTTACTACAGAGAGTGGTTAGATCTGTCCAAAAGCCTGAATATGTTTAATCTATATAAAAAATGTGTGTGCCTGTGTGTGCTCATGTTAGGCTATACAACCAGACTACTCTAATGAGCCTTGGGGTTGCTCATTACTTCTAAATTGGAGGAAAAACACATCATATTGGAAATATGATGCCATTTGAAAGCCTGAGGGGAAAAAAATGAACAAGATGATGACAAACAGAACATGGCATGAGGGAGAGAAGATACAGAGCAATGGAGTGGGCAAGATAAAAGGTGCATGTACACAGGACTTCTCATCTTCGCTCCTTCTAGCAATAACAGCAAATGACGGGACATGGAGACCACAAGCAGATAAATACAGCCTTTATCTATCTATCCATCTATCTATCTATAAAATATATTTATCAAAAGACACCTGTATTAACCGCTTAAGGAGAGTATGTACACTGCAACAAATTTACCATAAAATTCACAGTAACTTACTGGCAACAATTAGCCAGGTAATTATTGTGAACATGTTTTACAGTAAACATACTGTAGTTCCATTTATAGTATTTTATGAATTAACTGTAAAATAATAAACAATTACATACTGTGTTTTAGGTTATATTTACAGTAAACTTTGCTTTACTGTAAAATAAATTTCAATGAAATACTGTGTTTTAGGTTGTATTTACAGTATTGTTTGATTTACTGTAGAATAATTATCCATAAAACACTGTTTCAGATTGTACTTACAATATAGTCTAACTGTAGAAGAATTAAAGGAACTATACCTGATATTATTTTAATCTTTCTAAGAAAAATGGTTTTAACGTGGTAAAGTATGTGGTAAAAGTGGTAATTTCATTACAATTAATGGCTCATTGATTGCGCATATGTACGAGTCCAGGGCATTTTAGTTAGCGAAATCGGCTAGTTTTTTTAGCATTGGCGTGACGCTCTCTCTCTGCCGGGTTAATTTTTGGAACGTCCAGACTCCGATCAGCCAGTAATAGAGTTCCCCCAGTGATCCGGAGTCAAATTATGAAAGTTAAATCCCTTAGCCAAGAAAAAGCGTCACACAAAAGCTAAAAAGAAATAGCCACTATCGCTAACTAAGCTAGCCAGACGTGATATCAGGTATAATCCCTTTAACAAATTAATTCTGCTTTGACATTAATTGCTTTATTCACTGAACATATAATAGCTAAGCATTGTTTCCTTTGATTTGTCCATGAACAAAGTCTCCTTTAATAATGTATACATTCAGAAACACTTGTGCTTAAGTATATTTTT
Organism: Craterocephalus amniculus; assembly: GCA_036024015.1. Classification (NCBI taxonomy): domain Eukaryota; kingdom Metazoa; phylum Chordata; class Actinopteri; order Atheriniformes; family Atherinidae; genus Craterocephalus; species Craterocephalus amniculus. Next base: position 8,215 of record JAVQJG010007796.1, on the reverse strand, counting down.
CATGAAGGGGGGTCCTGATGAGATCACATATACACTTAACTCATGGTACAGCAAGGACAGTATAAGTGGAGACCCAAAGCATGCTGGGAAATATTCCAGCACAACCATCTGCAGGACCAATCAATGTAAAAGTTTTCTTTGGGCGGGCCAACCCCCGGGCCAATCGGGCCTATTAGTTTACTATTTACAGTACTTTACTGGCTACTGTGATCTTTTTCACAGTTTTCCTCTGACTACTGTAATTCTCTTCTGTAATACAGAGACTACTGTTATTTGGTGACATGGGTGAGGTTTTCTTGTAAATCTTACAATATTACACTGTAAAATTGAAACAAAGTAAGTTAACTGTTCAATACAGTAAATAACTGTAAATTTCACATCCATTTAGACATTTAGACATAAAGTATATCATGTGTCTGTGCATTTCTAACTACACCAGGGATCTCCAAATTCAGTCAGCTACTGTCCGGCAGGTTTTACATTTTCTTGATTCAAATCAATTAGTCACACACAAGATTGTGCAGAACTTTTCATTCAAGTCAGGTTCTTATAGGGAAACTATAAATTTGATTGCAGATTTTATAAAGCATTTCTGATATCTGAAACAGTGTTCCCAGTTTTGTCTCATTTAGAGTAAGAATTATTTGAAAGTAATCAAATTACCATGAACATACAACCCTGAAGAAGTTAGAGACATGAGGATTTTTGTATGATGTAATAATGTACCTAAAAACGCACAAAACCTTTACTGGTGAATCTAATTTGACATCTTCTAAACTTTTGACTGCACGTACACACATTTTCAGTGCTTAAAGTGCTTACTTCATGACATGCTGGTCTCCAACAAGGTAATTAACCACAAAACCAGAATACGTTGCTTAACCATGAATCAGCCTCTAAATGTCCTGGTTCAATGGAAACTAATATTTGAACAGTCTCTTCATCATGCTGTTCTCATTTTGAAATTGTCGGGCCAAGACTACACCAAACACACAAGTTATTCATGCATCAACATTTTTATGTTGTGGTACGCCCACCACTGTGAGCTTTTGTTTGAGATGAAGGAATTACCATTGCAAAACTCTACTTCGATGACCTACTTTCATGGCAAATCAGTGTAGCATTAACTTTTTACATATTGTGTAAAATCCCACCCTAAAGTTGAATATTCCTAACGTTTTGCACGTTGTGTATATAGGCCATGGGATATGGAAAAGTGAACTATTTTTCCAAGACATACAAAAGGTTTTAGTTATATGTGTACTTAACACTCAGAACACATACATTTGAAAGCATATAGTGGAAAATCAGTCCATGACCCTTATTTATATTAACTGTTTGCTTGCATTGAGCTTTCAAAATATGATTCATCAATGTGTTGTTCACATACATTTAGATGTTGTAGCACCAACTCAAACTTACCAAGGTTCTAGCAAACTACTGAATAAGAAAATCATTAAACATTTTCTGAATTGCCACTTCATCAAAAATGTCTTCACCTTTAGAAGACATGATGTTCAGCAGAAGCTGTACAAGTATAGCAGTACGTTGGTGTGTATCTGTGTCAGAACTCATCTATCTCCTGCAGGGTCCAGGGCAACTTGTTAAGCAGGGTCTAATTTATGCGCTGGTTGTGGCACATGCTGAAATGGCATCATTCTTCAGCATCAACCCCTGTATGCACCCGCACACTTCCTTCCCCTGCCGTCAGCTCGACCCCAGGCGTGATTTATCAGGTCCTCAAGCAGCAGACAATGGTGCCCTGGCACGTGCCGTGTGCCATTGACAGATTAATAGATAAACACAATGATCCCACAAGCAAACAAGTAGGGTCAGCTTCATAATACTGCATCACAAAGGTCAGAGCTGTATGGTCTTAGAAGCAAGGCTAAAATTTATGAGCAAGTCCTCCCTTTGGAAGATGTAAGATGCATTTGTAGGTTTATAGAATCTTGTTTATAGATTCTAATAATGAGCATAAAATTAGGATAATTAAGTTTTATCATCATTGTTTTTGGTTAAAAGATTTTTATGAAAGTACATTCACCCATGCACTTTTTTGAGATAACAGGTAACAATTAAAATAAAAAAACATCACTCCTGAAAAAAACATTTGATTTTAAATTATTCCGTTGTACTAATGCACAAAGTGATCTAAATCCTTTTAACCCACATTTGGTGCGGGCATGTTTTGCCTTTTCCGCTTTAGCCATGCAGGAAAATATGATAAATGCATACTGATCAAAGTAATTTTCTATTTCCTCAGCTTCACAGCTTTTATTAATGATGTAAATGAGACAAAGATGCTAAATTTAATGTAACATCTTTGGTTCCTTTGGAAGGTGGCCTAAACATGTAGCACACAATTTAACCTTGTTTTTATGTGCACAAAGTGAGAAATCAAATGAACTGAATCACTGAATTTGTAATGCTGTTATGGAGAATAGAATTATGGTAATTTGGCTGAGCATTCAGCTGCATTGTTTAAAGGGTGAGTGGATTAAAAGAAGCAGTGGATGGTTAACATCTCATTGTAATGGGATGGAGCATGTACCCACCCTAAAACACAGTGTTGGTGAACCCACCCACCCCCGTGATGTGCACCCAAGCTCATTACAGTTATATTGGGAAGAGAGGAAACAAATTTTCCTCCAGAGACATTCAATAAGAAACTGAAACACCACAAAAGTGTTTTGTTTTTCTGAGCCTTTTATAAATTCTATGTAAGAAAAAATGTTGAGGCATACAGTTGTAGTACTAATTACAACCCTAGAATTTATAATGCAGTATAGTGCATTATAACCTCCAGTGCCAATCTGCTATTTTTAACCACAATATTATAGTAGTTAAGTTACCTTTAGTTTAATGTTAAACTATACTTTCATTAAACTTCCTACAGCAATAGCCTTCTGTGCTGTGGCAGTACTTACCGCACTGCTGCAGGGAATATCTTTGACTTTCAGCCAGGCCAGGTCCAGCGTGCCCTCTCCCTTGTAACAAGACTGCAGCCTCTCCTTGATTTTCTCATTGATCTTTCGCAGGGAAAAAACACACAACGCAGAGTCCTGGGAACCCTGCCGCGGACGTCTTTTCTGGCCTTTTGAAAAGACGGCAAAAAGTATGTCGTCATCCGGTGCTACATCTAATGAGCGTGCCAGGATAGCGCCAGCTTTTGACAGGTAGGCCGCCTCCAGTAATCGGTACTCCACGTTGCCACTAATGCATCCAATAGGCACCTCAACATAGGAGTTGAATGCAGTGTCTGCCTTGCAGAGGCGGACTATCTTGGAAGTGTATACTTGCTCCCGACCTGTAGAGGAGGATCCACTGGTGGGTCCACCCCCCATTTCTGGTTGCAAAGTCAGAAAGTAGACAAAGTTTCCACTGGCAAAGCCATAAATGTAGTATATGTCAAAATCTGGGATTATAGTAAAGGTGTCTGAGGGGATCTTAATCATAGAGGCTACAAACTCATCATGGAAGACATAGGCAAACATGCCATCCTCCTCCGAGTTTCTGGCCAGTTTTCGGCTAGAGATGGTAGGGAAGTACTCTGGCTTGCCGTCCACTGCTGTGGCTACAAACAGCATGTCTGGAGAAGCATTGCCGTACGAAACAATGACACCAAACACAGAGCCACTCTCATTTACCCCAGAGAGGTAGTGCTCTTTCTTGTGGAAGGGCTCTCCTAGTTTGAAGAGGTCATCTAAACGGAGAAGTTTGCAGATGCCCTGATAGAGGCTGCCACAAGCAAGCAACCGGTTCTCCTTATAGTCCATCAGAAGCATCTTGTTGATATTGTTGGTGAGAGTCAGTGGCTCGCTGCAGGGCTGAACAATACGTGGCGGGTAGCATTTGCGGTTGTCATCATCTGGACCAGTCTCATGGAACTTCTGGACCTCCAAGCCAGGAGACAGTTTGTAAATGCGATTGACCGCTCCCAAATAAACATTGCCATTGCGATAGTCCACCGCTAAATGATTAAATGTCCACTCAGGGTTCTCAGCATGAAATGATGTGTACTCCTCCTCAGGGAGCAATGCTGTTATCACTTGGGAGCCAGCACTGTGAACCTGTGGGGCTTGCACCACTGTCTGTGATGTTACAGGAAGCACCAAACTGGACAGGAAGCAGCATACAAAAAAATAGGTCCGTATCCTTGTGAGGGATGTCATGGCTGTGCTGATGGTTGGACGAGTGAGGAGAGGGACAGAGGCACAGTCCAGTACTGTTGGCCCGTCAGGATTACGCCTCTCTCAAGATGGAGGGCATCATGCACCTAAAGAGGGAAGAAAAAGAAACCAGTGAAAAAAGTAACATCACAAATTACAGTCAAAACCCAAGACGGATTAAACGCAACTTTAATGTGATCCTTGCTCTAATTTTTATCTGGAACAGATTAGAACAGAACATCATAATGAGGTGAACAGGTGAAGAGGCCACACATTTGAGAGCACAGAGATATCTATATTTGGACAAGAAATGAGCTAGACCCCAAAAAAGAAAAGAAAAGAAAGAAGAAATTAGGTTAAGATATAGCAGCACTTTATTAAAAAAGGCAGTAAATCAGATATTGAGAAACAGGACAGAGGGAGGAGGAGTAATGCATTGTCTCAGAGGAGGTGATCAGCATGGCTCTGCACCATCTCTCTGCATGGACCCCTGCCCCTCTCCATCTCTCTTAGCTTTTCTGCTCCAGCCTCAATGCACCTAATTGATTCTCCCCTCAGAGCAGCAATTTGCATGCTTTGGCGATTTCTCTTTTCTTTCCCAATAGGGCAGCTCACCTGCTGACACTGCTAACGGAGAGAAAAAGACTGTCTTTCTCTCTTTAAAATACCTGCACACACATCCATACACCGAGAATGGAGGTTTATAGACCTAAGAGGAACAATTAGGGGGGAAATGCTAGGGGTTGCAAAAAGCAGCTTCCCTGTGGTCCATGGGTCATTTGCAGTGTCTCAGCATTATGTACACAGCTAACACAAACACATGCTTACAACAACATCAAATGTGACTAACAGAAAAGGTTGTTTTTGATGCATCACACCATGTTATCTATTCAATCAAAAGATCCACTGTCTAGTATATGAGAACAATTATTGCTAGCAAAATATTAACATGGGTTTAAAAAGATGCATTGTGCATACAGATTTGAGTATAATGGTCTTAAGCAGTGTGTGAGAGTAGGAGATAACAGGAAAACCTTTTAAACATCAAACATATAGGTAACATTACCTGAAGGTTTGTTCGTGACTCAGTTTTGCAATATTGTAGTTTCCCTCATTGCAAAATAAACACTTCAAAATGAAAAATAAGGTGGTAAAATCTTCAATGTCAGCATGCTAAAAAACAGTCTTGACATACAAATACACCCTCATTATTTCTACTTCCTTGCCTTTGGCAAGGCATCTCATAATTTTGGCATGTCTAAATATATATCTGTTTCTTTAGAGGCCTTTACTATAATATCACTAGGGATGCTTACACACATAAATGCTGGTGCCACCTGACATTATCTCGTCCCAAATCTCATCTCAGGTTCACATTTAAGCAATCAAAAAGTATGGCGGTGTGAAATGCAACCTCACAGTAATCTTGCCAATCTGCCCTTCATCTCCTGCTAGGCAGACAGAAAGGAAGAACAGAGCATGCAGCCTCTCAACACATGATAAGAGCTCCAGACCAGATGATGAGAGGGATGGGAGCTGCTGCAGAGATAGGTGAGATGAGCTCAGATGCGTGTGCAAAGAGCAATCATTAGCATAGCTATGACAAAGGCAAAAGGCTGCAGAGTAAATACAAGACAAGGCAGAGATTGAAATATCATGCAATCACCTCACTGGGGGGAAATCATTTCAGGAATGCACACAAAAAGTGAGAACTAAACACCTTATTGTAAAAGTCAGGAGTTCAAACAAAATCTACACATTTTGACATTTCACTGACAAAGATTAACATCAGATCTCTCAAACTTCATTATACTACGGGACAAATTTACTCAAAGGTTTTTATTATTGTGACCTCCTGCTACTAAAGGATAACGTGTAAAGGAGCCAGAGGAAATGGCAGGGCAGTGAGCTCATAATGTTGCTCAAAGTAAAAAGGGAGCTGAATATTAATTTCACACTGGGAAGAGCACTGGAGCTCCCACCTCTCATTTAACTTGTAGACAGGGGGGCAGCTCTAACAAAGTGCTCCTCTGGAATTCCCAGACAACGGTATTCAGCTGAGAAGGTGGCAAATTGTCAAAATAAGACTTTGTTAGAACAGAGTTTGAGCCAAGATGAGAGACAGGAGGCAGAAGCTGTTGTTTCACCTTCATATCCACCAATTCTCAAGTGAATAAATGCAACCACCTTCCAACACATTTATAATCAAGAGAAAGAAATAAGAAAAAAAGGGTAATGTGAGCTTCTTGTTCATTCCTCTGAGAAATAAATCAAGGTTTCATAGAGGTAAAAAATACAAATGTTCTGTATGTGTGGGGGGAAAAAAAGGAAAAATTTGTCAAGCCATGCAATGACAGCATGTCTGCCACATGAATTTGTTGCTGAAATGCAATTATCCTCATTTACAGGGGGTGAGCTCATTCAGCTGCTGTTTGGCTTTGCCTGTAAATCATTAAACTCTATTTATTAAAGCTTGCTCTGGTTCTGAGGATTTATATATCACACATGTGCAAACGTGCACGCACACACAGGGGGACTGATTTTCTAACTTGAAATTTATTAGTAATTTTACCTTTCATTACAGATTGCATTTCCCACTGCATTCTCCATGCACATGTCAAAATTAGGTGCAATGCAACGGGGAAAAAAGAATAGAAAAAAAGTTTAAAAGCAAGTGCTAATTATTTCATAACTATGGGATAACTACTTCTCCACTTTACAAAATTTAATATTGTTGTTGCTTTGCTGGTGCAAATGTGTGACACCCTGTCTCCAAAGAAAATGCAGCCAATAGAATACAACATGAAGGAAACATCTAAATTAGGTGATTGTATGTTGTTTGTCTTTCTGGTAAAATACATAATTGTGCTTTAAATATCAGGAAAATAAACTTTAATGTGTTGCACAGTTTAATCCAGCACACTTCCAGCTGAAGCTGTGCCAAACACTATTTACATTTGTTTGTCCATCCAAATGTTTCAACACAGTCTTTAGAAAATTAGGGTGCATCATCTTTCAAAGTTAGTTTTCTTTTTTTTGTGTTTGTGTGTCTTCTTGTAGCTAACCATGAATTACATTTAAACTAACAAAATGATTCCAATCCAAACACTAATCAGATGCATGGATCAAATCAGAGACTGGATGTTTCAGAACCTCGTTCAATTAAATGAAGACAAAACTGAAATCATGGTTTTTGGAGCCAAAGAAAAAAGATTAAACGTCAGCACTCAACTTCAGACGGCTGATTTAGAAACCACCAACAGAGCCACAAACCCTATTCCTGGACTGAGACCTGGGGGGTATTCCAGGTAGATGGTTCAACAAACTCCGAGTCTATCCGTGAACTCTGAGTTGACTTACCCCAAGATGGGAAACTCTGAGTTTCCGGTTCCTGAACAGCTGTTCTGAATTGGTTCACTCAACTCTGAGTATGTAGACCCTGAGTTTCGCTCGCACACAAGCTCTAGGAAAAGCCATCATCAATGGAGCTCCGATACCGCGACTCATCATGACAGCAATGAATAAAAGAACAACTTATTTCACTCCTATGGAGTCGGAAGTGTTGAAAATGCCAGCTTATGACAACTAAGAACAAGTTTCTCTGTTCAGCTGTACGAAGCAGAGAGAAGCGGCATGGGAAAAATCCCTACTCACGTCAATGCCTAAATGTAAATGTTCTATCAATATTCTATTGATCTCATATTGATTGTGATATTGCAGCTTACTTATAAAAAAGGCGCCGAATGTAACATTCATTTTAGGTGCGGTCAATCAGGAGGGGGACGTTCATGGAAGCAGTTAAAAATGAAATACAAAAAACATCTTTCAAAAAGGAAAAGCATATCTTGCTGGGCTATACCTCACTTTGATGTTAGCTATAAACTAAAGTAAATGTAAGTGTCTACTTCAAATAGTAGCTCATTACACTTTGTAAAATCTTTGTAGGTCTAATATTAACTTATGTAATTTAATATCCCACTTAGTAGCCCAGATTTTAAAAAAACCCAGGGCTACAATTATCACATATTTTCATTTGGCCTGAT
>JAVQJG010007795.1:0-10013 GCA_036024015.1 Craterocephalus amniculus | reverse complement strand
TTCAGTTGATTTGTAATGAATACACAATGTATGACATTTCATGTTTTTTAATTGCATTACAGGAAATAAAGAACTTTATCACAATATTCTAATTTTCTGAGACAGACCTGTATATAAAGTATGTAGGCCTGTTTGGCTTCAATAGAAGTCTGCAGTTTGAAATATTTTATGCGTGAAAAATCTCTTCATTAGCAAAACTTTAATCCTAATTAGGAAAATACCCAGAAGGTATCAGTTAAAATGAACAGCTGTAACTTCTCAAGTATGGAGGACTGAAAGTGCCAAAATCTAAAATAAATACAGAAAGAAAAAAAAATGCTCCAACAACAAACTGATGGCAATGAATTATACAATTAAATATTTTTAAATTGACATTAAGAGTCCAGTCAAATTTGACATGAATTTATATTGCTAATGTCCTTTTCAAATGGTTTATTTTAACTTTTTTGTTTACTTTTTCATGTAATTTTCAGTTCAATACCAGGTTCTACTGGTTTGGTGCTTGTTGAATTGTCTTCCCTCTTTTATTCTTGTGCTTGTATTTATTTCTATATTATCATTTTTTTGTATTTTACTCAAATCCACAATTATTAGTTTCTACACAAAACATTCATTTGATGGTGGGCTGGATGGATTCCTGTGAACACCATGCTAAAGCCCCCTAACAATGCTTGCAAACTGAAAATATTACTGACATACTCTTTGTGTATCATTTTGTTCACAACTGGCAGACTTCTTCGTGATGCCTTTTCTCCTTGGCTGTCTCAGTCTGCTGCGTGATTAAGAATTCTGCATATTGTGGGTAATTAGGTCAGAGTGCATGGCCTGAATGGAGCGGTATTAAAACAATGGATTTATTGGTGAAATAAAGTGAACGGAGGAGGGAGGCTTAAGGAAATTAACAAGTACTTTCAAGTCAACAGGCCACGGTCATGGTAAGTCTCAAGTCATTTAATTCAAAGTCGAGTTGCAAGTCTTTTGTAACTTTGTCAAGTCGAGTCTGAAGTTATTAAATTTATAACTCGAGTCTAAATCAAGTCCAAGTCATGTGACTGGAGTCCACACCCCTGGTTTTGGGGGGAAGATCCTGACCTTTTGGTCACAGAACACTGAGGAAGTTGCTGGCTCTAAGTGCAGGGAGGATTATGCAGCCAAGTCTAATGTTGTAGCTCTGCCGCTTTTCACCTCGTTTTGGGAGGGAGATTAATTTACCCTGACTTTCAGCAGAAGTTTGTAAGGGACCTTTGGCACATTGCCCTCTTCTCTGAAAATAACACAGTCACCGCTCACTGTTTAAGGTTTGGTGGTGTTGCAGAAACTGAGAAGGTGTTCCAGCTGACCACAACCAACAAAATAACTTGCTGAAGGTTCTGGTTGAGTAATGCTCAGAAAACATTGCCCGGAGATAGAAACTTTTCTGAACAGTCACAACTAACCATCGGAGAACCTTCAATGAACCACCGTTTCTTCTCCTCTCAGAATTATCAAAGACTTGGCTATGCTCTACAATCTAAGGACAAAGATGAATGGGAAAAATAAATTCAACTACTTGGTGGTTATTTCCTTCAACTTATCAGTACAACTCTCTTTCTCAAGTACCAGCAGGTGCAAATGGGCCAACTGGCCAAATCTATCTTTCATCTCTTCCCCAGCCAGTTAATTGGAGCATCAGCTCAGTTCTACATCACTGAGCAGCGATATCCATCCATTACCGGTACTTGATTTATCCAGTTCAAATGACTGATTAAAAATTATTTTTGTTTCACAAAATATTACAGGGCACATCACAGTGTCAATGACAAAACTGAAGAGGTGATTTAAGGTAGAAGCGGCACCTCTGCCTCTATCTTCTCTAAAGGCAAGTTGAAGAAAATCCAATAGATGCTCAATTTTTGCAAATTTTCCTGTCTTGACTATCAAATAAAAACTGTTTTATCACCATTGAGATTAAATCCAGCAGCCAAAAGCCATTCTTTACAGTGGTTCTTTGTTTTGGCAACACGCACCACAACATAATGCTTCCATGAGCCTGGCACCTTTTGTTGGAAAAGAGTAATTAAAAATAACAGAAAACAGCCCAAGCAGCTCAGCACAAGTATTAAACTACTGTCTACCAACAGGGCGGGGGCAGGGCAGGGACTTCTCAGTTTACATTTTATTGAAACACTTAATCACGTCATCTTCATTTTTAAAAATGAGCTCTGGGAAGCAGTGGACATGAGATATTTCCTTTTTCATCTCGGCATGTTTGGTACTAAAATCAAAAGCATCAAATGTGAGCCAGTTCTGAATCTGAGCTGCTATGATCATGTTCATGCCGACCCAAGCAGAGCCAAGATTGTTCGTTCTGAGTTGATACTGATTTTACTCTTTGTATTGTATTTTGCAGGTTTCAAGTCACAGGTTTCTTAATGGAAAAACTTTTTTTCAACATTATTTGCATATTTTATTATCATATCAGTTTGTTTAAGGCATTTATATATTTCTGTATTTATTTTGGCTGTTTTTGTCCTCCATACACAAGTCTATCAGCAACCTGCTATTTGTCATAAGAGGAAAGTAACATGAAGCCAAAATGATATTTTTTGTATCACAATATGATGGAGAAAGCATAAAACCATCAGAAAAGAAACAAGTGTGTGTAAGAAATGGGAACAGCAAAGGATTTTTCAAAGTAAGTCTCAAAATCCTGACAAAAAAAAAGCAACTCTGACAAGGTTCCTGTTTTTAAATAGCCATTCCTCCTCAATGCTTTTACCTCTACAGCTACAAAGCTAACAACTACATGCAACTTACGTGCAAGGTAAAAAAAAAAATCTTAAAATATCTTATCAGAAAGAAGCCTGTTCTTAAATACATCTCTATTTCCGGTCCTCATAAGTGTAAAATTAAATCCTGGGATTTATCATTTACAATCTCAAATTGTTACTGTTTGAAAGGGTCCTCCTCTCAGCAGCCCATCCTTGTCTGAAATACCTGACAGCTTGCCTTAAGGGCTCACAGCTGATTCCTACAGGATGAGAAATGGTGCATGAGGTCTTCTAACCTATTCTCTGATCTCAGGACCTTTAACATCCAAACTAGTGAGACTACAGAGATGATGGATGCACATTGACAGGAGGTCTGGGAGTGTATCATCAAACAGTTTTACATCTTTACAAAAAAAAAAACTAGCTCCATTACAAAATCAAAGAATATTGCATCCTGTAAACTCCCTCAGTTGAAATGAGCTGCTCAGTGGTGAGGTCAGGGGACAGTGGCACTCATAAAGCTGAAGCATTGAACTGCTTTTGTTTGATCACTGCAAAGAGGGAAGACCGATGAACCTTCAAACTCTGATGATTCATTCGAAAGCAGCCCTCTCCAGCTACCACACCAAGCTGCAAAACGTTGGGCTTAACTCTTGAGGTCTGACCAGAACTTTGTAAACACAGGTCACAGCTGGCCTCTCGCTGGTCTGACTGCCTCCACCGCGTTTGATCAGATGCACTCATGGAGCAAATGAGCACCAGAGAAAAACAGCAGGCTTGAAGGGGACGTGTTCACATATGAATAAACAACTTGAGTTGTAAATGTGTCATGCTCACTAACCTGTTTCATGTGACAACGCCAACGTTCTGCAGCTTGCCAGGACCATGAGAAGTGCGGCGAAGACGCGAACGGGAGAGGGTCTTTGTCCAGAGGCGTGAAGCCCGCACTCCAAACGGGTCATTTTGTCAGGACGGTGGCCTGCATCGAAGGAACATTTAATGCCTTTCTAACTCTGCGCCGACTGTCATTTCAAATTAACTCCATGTGACTTGGATGCACTTTTTTTTCGCTTTGTGGTGACCATGCGCCTAAACTGACAGTTCAAATAAACTTCTCCACTTTACGCCTGAACATGGTTTGCCTCCACCGGGCGCGTTTCTTGTGTTTTCATTCTTATTCTTATTTAACTTTGTGAGCGATGTTAATGTTTGCTTACGAGGGGCTGGTCCTGTCCTCCATCAGTCTCCTCCCGACAACCAGTGATAGCTTAAAACTTTCCTCTGCAAACTTTTGCCGAACCACCCCCACAGATGGGTGGACTTAAGACAATAGGCTGGCTCTTAGTGTAGCAGGACGCTTAAAGGGGAACTACTGCTGCAGCTAGAAATCGGACACTGATACAATCCATTTGACAGTTACTCCCAAAAACCGAGGTCCATCGGGTTCTCATTGGGTCAGATGAGGACCAGTTACGAGACAGTTGCGTTCACTTGGAGTCGGAGAAATGGCCAGTTCACTTTGGTGATCACGACACATAGGCTCCGCTGTAAGAATAAAGTTATACTCAGGAGGGAACGTTGGGAGAAAGGCCATATTAGGCTGTAGGAAAGTAAATGCAAATAAAATAAAGCTCGTAAAAGGTTATGCAAAATCCCAGGCCTACTGTAGTTAGGTTTTGTTGCAAACGATTGCTTTAATGCCATAATAAAATGGAATAAACTATTTTGTTTCTCCAGGGGAAAACAAAACATATAATCCATTTTATTTCTTTATTTATTTGTTTGTTTATTGATACATTTAACCATCTACCCATTCACCGACTCATTCTGTGGCGTTCCTTATCAACTGTCTCGCCCCCTCTTGCGGAGGAATAAAGGCACTATGGAAAGGGACGCAAAGAAAACGCAACACATTCAAGCAAGTAATGTGCATGCATTTGCACAGAGAAAACAAACAGAGCGCTTAATGCCTCACTTAATGGTGTGTGCTGCAGCGATTTTGTAAAATAGACAACAGTGTCTACACATACTTCAACATGAACAAACCCACATCTATAGAGCTATGCTACCTAGATTTTTTTTCTATATCATATCAATCATATACGTTTTAAAGTCGAGTTCTTATTATTTAAAGTGATTTTGAGCTTTTTCTTGTCTTTCTATTTTTGTAAAATAGGCCCCACTCTTTTTCATCCTCTTTCACGCACAGCCTGTGTGCGCTCCGTTCAGCAGGAGCCCTAATGAGCTCATATGATAAAAATAAATGCATTTATTCAAACGGAATATGGATCTATCCTTATAGGCTAACCAAATGAAACAATGATGCGCTCTGATCATTTCTGTGACGGGATGGCGCGCGCCTCTCTCCTGTTATCCGACCAATCGTGGCTCAGCAGCGGAGCGACACACCTGCATAAAAGCAGATTCCAGGTCAGCTGTCATTCAGAGGTGCGGTGAAGATGACAAGCCACTGAACTAAGAGAGGAAGCTCACACGCTCTCGCATGGGGTGTACAGCAGAACGCCCGTCGTGTGGTTTTAAAAATGGATGAAATTTTCAATCAAAGCGGAGAAGTGAACTTCAGCTCGCTTGGCGACGAGAAGTTTACTTTCGAGGACATCGACGTTAGCGCAGACGGCAGCCCCATCCTGAGGATTTTCATCTCAGTGGTGTACTCTGTGGTTTGTGCAGTAGGTTTGGTAGGGAATTTACTCGTGTTTTTCCTCATGAGAGTCCGACAAGGTCGAAAGAGGTCTACTATAAATTTTTTCATCATCAACTTAGCAGTGACAGACTTCCAGTTCGTGCTCACTCTGCCCTTCTGGGCCGTGGACACCGCTCTGGACTTCAGCTGGCCATTTGGAGACGCAATGTGTAAAATTGTCCTCTCAGTGACTGTGATGAACATGTACGCCAGCGTCTTCTTCCTCACAGCCATGAGCGTGACCCGCTACATGTCTGTCGCATCGGCTCTTAAGAAAAGAGCTCACAGGAGGTCACGGTGTGTGAAGTGGGTCTGCGCGGTGCTGTGGGTGGCAGCGACCGTGGCCACAGCGCCGACAGCGATCTTCTCCACTGTGACAGTTGTAGCTGGTGAAAAACTCTGCCTCCTCAAGTTTCCCGAGGGACACGACTGGCTTGCCCTCTACCACATCCAGAAAATAATTATAGCCTTCATCATCCCCATGCTGATCGTCTGCGTTAACTACCTGATGCTGTTGCGCTTTGTTAGAAGGAAGAGCATGGACGGCAGCAACCCCAAACGGAGATCTAGAGTCACCAAATCTGTTGCTATTGTTGTTTTATCTTTCTTCTGCTGCTGGATGCCAAATCACGCCATCACCTTCTGGGGCGTCTTGGTCAAATTTAACGCTGTCAACTGGGATACATCCTACTACATGGTTCACACTTATGTGTTCCCAGTCACAGTGTGTTTAGCGCACACGAACAGCTGCTTGAACCCAGTGCTTTACTGCCTGATGAGACCGGAGATCAGGAAGATGCTGAGCAGTTTGTTTTGGAGAGTCTCCACTCCTCCCTCCAGCAAAGTCTGCGCAACGCGCTCCGTTACGCATGGAGAAATGCAGGGAGTCGTTCCTCTCCAGATTATGGACAATGCGGAGTACACGCTGCCCATCATAGACCGTAAAGGTCTGTCCGGCTCCAGAACGATCCCACACACCCGCTGAATTTTAATTCCTATGGAAAACAAATTGCTGTTTTGCTCTGATTGTTCACGTGTGACTGCCATTACTCGTGAGTGATGTTTCCGCCACCGTTCCAACCTTGACATTCTGTGGCTACACAGTGCTGGTCCATTTAATAACATGCATTTTTCACCATAATGTGGATCTATATAAGTGTAATGTGGTGTTTGTTCAATTTATAAAATCACTACATTCATCTGTGGAATAAAGCAGTGAGCTATTTAATAACCTGCACTTCATCAAAATGCAGCTGCAGGCTGCTTTCCTTTTTTCACGATTCATTTGATGAAGATATTTTTGTTTTTACTTGATTTTGTGAAGGAACAGAGAGACAGTGGACCAAAGTCCTTGATTGGAGACATACAAAGGACATCAAACGTTCTATACAGCATGAGATCTTATAATATGACCAAATTAATATATGGTTAAGGTTGCAGTATTTTGCCATCTTCTCAATTATGTTTTTCTGTAAATAAACAGCTTTTTCAGTCTAAGGTTGCAGTAATTGAAAAGCATGTAACACCCTGCTTTAGTTATGGTCTGAGATTGTTTGGCATTTCTAAATCTATAAGAGCATTGATAAGTTCTGTGTAATTGAAATATGTTCAGTGTGGTAAACATAAAGAGTAAGTTCTTCTGCATTTACAATTGAGGACGGTTTTTATTCTAGAGGTTTCTTTTATATTAGTGGAAATGCAAATAATTTGCCATCCTGTCTGAGCAAAAAATGCATTCAAATGTAAATTCTATGTGCTGCAGCTGTGCATTAAATAGAGCATTGACAAACTTTTTTTTTTTCATTGTGCGCGTTCTGGTTCAACACCGGGCTGGCTGAGGTAACCTAAGCGAGAGTCTGCTCCAGAGTTTTAGGCTATGTCTTGCCATTTGGCTGTGATCATTTTCAAATGATTCAGGAAACCCCACATGAGACAGACCATAACCTAGGGATTCATCAGGCAGCAGGTGGCTAAGACTGCTGCCAAACCTGTGTCCTAATGTGTCTGTCTTTTCCTCATTCTCTTTGAGCAATGCAACCCTATTTGTTTTTCAGGGTTTAATTCGAATCAGGTGTAGTCACAAAGAAGTTAAACTTCTCCCCATGGAACAATACTGTAAGTGCTGGGATGTATGATCAGCCCTTATTGTTAGATTCTATGAATTTTCATGTCATGACAGAGTTATTTCCTACAGTTAGAAATGGCATAAGGGTTTCAAAAGGGCTCCACCATGAACAAACACCCCAATCTAAATTTGAATCACCATCAAGTACTAAAGAATAAAGAAGCCTAAGCAAGAGCATCATTTCTAAGGTTTTGAGGTCGGATGTCAAGATCAGAGTTTCAATACATTGTCAGTTCAAATGTTTCAATGCATAAATGAAAAGAGAAATAGCTCAATATATTTTCAGTGAATGAAATGCAACATTTCATTTAAGCTGCATAAGCAGGAAACGTAAAGTGTTTGATATGATGCATGAAATATTCTTTGTCCCGTATTATGCTTGAGAAAAAAAACAAATGACTGCCTATTAAGTTTTAGAGAAAAAAAGAATCATTTATATCCCCATGTGATTTCAACCGCTGGTCTAGTGCTATTCCCTCTTCAACAGCAGATTTCTTTGACTTGTGCACTCTGAGAGGATTATCCTCACTTTACTTTCACAAAAAACTGTGTGCTGATGCAGTATGCATGGTATGTCGTATGTGATGCAACGGTTTATTTTTGAATTACCAAAAAAGGGCATTTTATTTCTCTCATACAATTTTGATATTTTTTTTGCATATTGTTTGGTGGGACAGTTTATGGAATGAGTGGCCCATGTTAACATTCTTCATACATCCCAGTGACTGACCGCATGACTAAACTAATGCGGTGCAAGATCTAAAGTGACTTAGTGGAGACAGTAGATATTTAAATACTGAGCTAAAAACTATAAATAATAAAATTCAAACTAAATTACTCACATTGATGAAAGTGCAGGGTGTGTGCATCTGTAAATGTGCTTTTCAGTCCAGTCCTTATGCTCCCTAAAAAATGTAAGCCTTTTTCTCGAGTTAGCCGCACTGATTATTGGTTACTTATGGCTACACAGCTGTCCCAATCTCTTGAGTTCCCTTCACATTCTGCATGTGGAAATGCTTTTCTCTGTTGTTTTTCTTCAACTTGATTTTACCAAATGTTTAAGTGATAACTGATAACCATCATTCAGGACTACATTTCTTCTTTGAAAATGTTGGTTTCTCACTATCCTTCCAGTTTTCAATAATGCATTAGACACTTCTTAACCCAATTTTAGTAGTTTCTGCACCTCCTTTGATATTTTATCTGATCGATATACCAATGATTTGACTCTTTTTAAACAGACTAACATCTTTTCCAGGAGCATGAGATGTATCTTTTCAGATGGGTGTTTAGGAAATTAGAAGCTACTTATTGCATTTGTTAGGGTAAGATAACTTGTAAACTGCTGAAAGATAATCACCTATACAATAATTATCCAATCAGAGGCTCATAATTGCTTGGCTGAATTCAGGTAGCTATTTTTCTTTTGGGATAGGCAAAGTATTTTAAGACCATTGTACAGTATGTCAGATACCAATCCCACTGATGCATCTTGCTTTTAGATTTGTTTCAGTTTATTTCACTGGTTTATAATAGATCCAATACAAATCAAAGAGAATGTTAGTAGATTAATGGAAAGGATCATGGGACTCATATAAAAGTGAAGCTTAAATGAATAATTATAAATGACAGTACAAAAGAAAAGCAAAACAAAAATGAGAAAAAAAGTGGTTATCTTTGAATAGCTGCAGTGTTATTTCTCTTTCATTTTTTTTATACCTTACAGGGTTTTTTTTTTTTTTTGCATGGTTTGAAATCCATTAAATTAACTAATTGGTATGCAGTTGAAGTGCCGGTAGGTAGGTTATGTTTGGACAGTTCGTACAAGTTATTTCTCATGAAAAGCTTACTAGCTGCAGGCTAAATAGAAAATGTGGACGAGATGTCACCGTGATTTCAAGTTTTTCACAAACTATGTTTGAAAGATATGTCTAACTCATACAGAAAAGATACATGCTTATAAGCTCAAAAGAGAGGTGAGTTGTTACTGTGCAGACACACAAACTGATAACTTAGATATGTTGCCGCCTCATTCAGTCTCAGAAATCAGTGTTTATCTTGTGCATGGTCTAAGTTCTCACACCTGTCATAGATTTTAAAAACTACCGGTTATTAAAATGTCATGCAGCCATTTTACAGCCAGATGGATGAATACTTGCAGGTGTACAAACTGTCCACTGCAGCTACGCCACTGTACTGAAAATGTATGTGTTAGTTTAACAATCATTGTTCAGACAGTTTTGGTTTTGAAATCAAACATTTTATCTAATCATCTCTGGGGATTTGTTTCTGATAAATAAATATAATGTAGGAATTAAAGAAGGAAATGACATATGTCTAAACATACAGGATTAACTAATTTAATACATCTTGTTTAAACAAAAGGAAGGAGCAAAATCATGGCAGCAAGTAAAAATATTAGGATTTATAGTAT
>JAVQJG010007794.1:0-12162 GCA_036024015.1 Craterocephalus amniculus | reverse complement strand
GCCGACATTACCAAGCGTGCCCGAGCCTGGTTCAAGCACTGGCATGTGAACACAACTCAGGAGTAATCGATCCCGGGCACGGCACGGGCCCGAGCACGCCATGTGAAAAGGCCCTTACTTTGCTGCTATGAGTATTTGATTGCTAACAAAAATATGATCAAAGAATTTTTTGAAAACCGCTTTAACAATCATTTATGCCTTACTATATAACTATAACTTTAGTTCTTATAAGAGAAAAGTATAAAAATCGAATTATTTAGCAAATAAACCCCTCTCTGCTTCCAGTCTAAACCATTGCTTTGTACCTTGAAGATGTCATTATATCTTAAGTAATCATCCATTTTTTTAAGATGATGATATCTGAATTCATCCGAACTGCAAAAAGAGATGTAAATACCCTACTAGGTATAAAATGTGGAGAAATATGCCATCTTAATGAAAATAAAAAAAACAATAGTCAGAATGTTTACATGACACTGCAGTTAAAAAGGCAACTTCAATAAAAAGCTGGACTTTTAAAATCTATGTAAACACTAGTCCAATTAGGAATGTATGAAATCTAATCTCCCAAAGCTGCACTAACACACCCAGATAATGCAGTTTGAGCTCAATTACATCTGAAATGTAAAAGCTCAGCCAGACTAGAATGGACCAAGTGTGCTGCACATGCTCCAACGCTTCATCTTTTTGCATGTTTTTGGAAAAGCATCCAGGTTTAAGTGTGCAGAAATTAACACTAAAGCTGCGCTCATTTTTTGGTTTCTATCATCAGACAGCAAAACATCCTGCAAACATCCTGCAAACATCAACATTTAAGTACCTAAAATAAAAACGTCTGTGCAATGAATTCAGCTGTTCTTGCTGGAAACAGCAGAATGTCTTGACATATGTTTGCATAAAGTCTGTTGCGTCACATATACTTAGGGGAATAAGTTGATTACCCTCCCGTTCTGTGTAAATATACTTTTCTTAGGATATTTGTCCAGTTAAATATAACCACAGCTCTATTTAAATGGCAGTCACTGGGGTTTTGCTTTTGCCAAATGTTGGGCTTTTATTAGAGTATAATATAAACCAGAATGGGACAGTATTATCTGTTTACCAGTACATATATATTCATAGTTTCAATTGGGTTTCCAAAACCCAAGATGATATCCTCAAATTACCCGTCTTACTGACCCAACAGTGAAAAATGGGTGATGATGAGGTCAGTAAACATGTTTTATTTCACTGATATATTCATCAATTATATTGTACAACTGATATCTAATTAATGTACTGATAACATAATTGTTTCAGGAAATAACCCTCAATAGAATCAACCACAGTCTCAGCCTCCACTATCCCTACACATTTAAGAAGTCAGACGTTACTTTGGGAATTATGGTGAACAAAACGTCACTCCCTCATTTTTCCTCCTATTTTTTATTAAACATGTAAATCTGAGTCAAACTGGAGCCTTTCCATTGCAATCGATCAGCAATGTTCCATACTGGGCCATTTAATAAGCTTTATATTATAATAATCAAACTAGCTCATATCTGGGAAAGTAAATTCACAGTTAAACCAATACCAGTAATGAAATTACACTTAATTTGAATATTTCAAATTAGGGACATTATAATCTCAGGCAATTAATCCTCTTCAAGGATGGAAGAATTAATCAAACTCTGCGTCTCTGATGAGTCCATCTCAGTGATGATTTCATATCCAGACTAAGCTCTTTATTGCTGGTTGGGGGGCCAATCTAATCAATGCCAGTTCCTGCTTTATTGAACACAGGATGATCTTGGTAAATATTAGCTAAGGTAGCCGCTAACCCTCTCACCAGTCTGACTACTGGGACTGAAATTCAGCTCACACACAGATGGATTTTTTACAATGAGTCTAATGAAGCCTGGCTTTGTACAGAGTCTGCTTTAAGCCTTTATCTTCAGAGATGCTTATTTAGATAGGAGCTCCTTATCTCAGCGGCACACAGACAAACCGCTCTCTGTGGCTGGGCACTCATGTGTGACACCTTGTGACTCTGTATTAGTGTTTTTCATATGTGTGTGTGCTTTACATAAATTATAAAAGGTCTGAGTATGCTCCACGTAGCACTACAATTTATTTTTCTAAGGTCTCCTGAACTTTTCATACCAGTGGCACAAAACATGAATAAGCTGGATGGAGCAGAATCAGGAAGAAAGAGCAGGAGCACAAGGATGCAGAAGCATTAATAATGAATAAAGTGCAGACCGTGACCTCGCATGACTTGTGAGCACAAACACACACATGCACACACACGCACACACACACATTGTGGCTCAGGTTTATGAATGAAAACCGATGCAAAAGAAAGGTCCACCACTAGAGGGCAGCAGTGTATCTCTACAAGGTGAGGCTCTCAGGAATAGAGGGGCTGTGGGGGGGTTGAAGGTCAAAAGAGCTTTATAGACATGTGCAGTCACACATCAGAAGCCCATAAACACACATACACACACACACACATGCTGGTTAAAAGCTTCTAATATCTTTCACACATTTGCAGACTATCACCCTCACATCAGATGTAAAAACACACACACACATTCACAGAGTGTGGCTGTGTCCGTCTGCCTCCTGCTGCATCATGGATTAACTCTTTATTACAGGTGTACGCAACATGTTTGTGTGTTTCCAGCCAACTGGGCCATCCAGCTGGATGCGTGAGCCGCAGCTACTCGCCATCACGGCTTCATTAATCCCTAGGATAAACTCTGACCTGCCTGCTGCTGCTTAACAGTGTGATGCTCAGTTTATCGTGTGTTTGTTGTTCGGGATAAACACACCTTATAACACCTCTGCTTCTGCCGGTGGCTTCCTGACATTCCCCCCAAAAATGACCCAAATTTACAGCAGCTTCCTGTAAATGTACATCATGCTGCATGCCATCATTAGTATTTCATCTGTTCATCTTGGTTTGTCTGTTTGTTTTGTTTGGTCACAGATTATCCCAGACCCTGATCCGGATCCGAGCAAAGCAGGGTTAAGTGAAGACAAAGATTGGTGGTGATAGAGACGGTAGAAAAAAAGTTTTCTTCGCTGAGATATCATTCAAACCTCCGCCCATGGTGGTTCTGTTCCATGTGTGGCTTCAATGGGGGCTGAAATCTGCCTCTCCATCAGTATTTTCCCTTAAATAAGTTTGCCTGCAATCAAAAGAAACAAATCATAGATGTGTCTGCAGTGAGGTACGCTGTATTTCTACTCACTTTTTATTGACTGCTGCATCTCTCCACTTCTAAATCCCCGCTGATTAACAACATTCAATGGTGCGTTCAACGCATAAGCCCATCTCAGCACTACCTAGGGCATCACCAGCTGGAGGCACGAAGAAAAGGAATATTTTGTCATTCCTCCTGATCTCCTCTGATATTCAATATGGCCCATTTTCTGTTGAAAACAGCTCACACTGCAATAAACAGCTGATGCTGGGATGAGACTACAGAAACCCTGGAGGAGGCTGCTGCAGTGAGCGCACACTTTTTTTCCTCCCTCCGAACCTGTGACAATATGCTCGCACGATGAATAAAACTGATGTTCATTGTAGGGTTGTCATGATACCAGAAATTCAGTAGTCGGTACCAATACCAATGAATTAACACGATACTCGATACCTAAATCGATACCATGGCAAAAATGTTTCTTATTTTTTTAAGATATCCCCCACCTGACCTTTGTTAAAATATTGATCTCTTTACAATGTATACATTTTAACAGATAAATGAATAAAATGTATGCACTGGCATTTTGCCTTCATTTAAACAAACATTGTGCTTTTTTACTGTAATGAACATTTACTATAATGAACAAAGTACAAGTACAATAATAAAAAACAGTTCTGAAATTTCATGTCATCAGTATTGAACAGAAATTAACAATACTGTGCTTAAAGCTTTCATGAGCATTAAAAATCCCAGCAGCCAGACAGTAAACATGAACAAAATAAAATAAATACAATAATATAATAAGTCTGTTATGGTTTTACACTACATCTTATTTATTCGCGGACATAATGGATTACCCTCCAAGAATATTACTTTTAACTCACGTGGCTTTGAGAACTCAGTTATGTTGAGACTCACGGTACCGCGGTATCCAGCCACGCATCCAGGAGCTACAACATGTTAGCGGTGTAAGCTCTAAAAATATACTAAATGATGTTGTTGCGAGTTAATAATGGACGCTACCCACTCAGCACACTTGGATTACATCGGACTAGCAGTATGGAGGAATATTACAGAGTTTTTGCGGACTTTTATGGAACTTCTACGAGCTGAGGCGGAGCAACTGGAGCCGCCTTCACTCAGCTGTTTAGCTAGCAGCTGGCGGATGTACACATCTCACGTCTGGTTCGTCGGTACCATCGGTACTACCGGTACCATGAAAATACAGGTACCGACAGTAAAACAGTAGCACTGGTACCGACTTGGTACCGAAGTACCGAGTATCGTGACAACACTAGATGTGCAGTTTTAACAGAATTTCATTCTTTTTTATGAAACTTCACTGATAAGCGTTGGAAAAGCATCAGTTACTTTTATAATTCGTTTTTTTTTCAGGACTTATAAAATATCCTCTGAGATTAATTATTAATTCTAGACTCTCAAATGTAGTGTCAACATGAATAATTAAGCACTAAAGATGTGCCAAAGTACTTAAAAATGTAGTTTTAAAAACTACTCAAAGCTGTGTATAACAGGAAAAAAAGATTTTTGGTGTGGTGTCCTGTTGCTTACTAGTATTGTGCTAATTTGAATATAATAGAAAATACAAGCTAATTCATAATTGCATCACAAAGTATAGCAAATAGGCAAGATAATACTGCATTAAAAGGCATTTATGGATCTTTGAACCAGCAGTAAATAAAACCAAACCCTCTCTGGTTCTTCAGGCTGTCAGTTTGACAGTAAGTCCTCAGGATAAATAAAGATGGAGGTATCATCTGTGTTTATGGTTAGCAGCTGCAGACAGGGAGGAGGAGGGGCGACTACAATGACTACACTGACTGTTTATTTTTATCAGGGCATTAGCAGATTAGGCACTCAAACTAACAAGGTCATCAAACTCTGATGGCTGAGAGCAGCAGACCTCTGCTAAGCGCCTGGCCAAGAGGGGAGATTTGGTGTGATATAGTGGGTTTCACCTTACTCCTGCTCCCCCGACATCACCACAGTCTGACTTTATTAGTGCTTTCAATGATCTAGAGGAGAGCAGTATTATTTGTTAGAGATTTCCCCAACAGTGTGTTTAGTTTCGAGGCTTTACTGTGTTGAGCTGACATGCTGCCACATTGTATAAATGTCTTATAAACATCTGAGGGTATCAACCTGCTTATGTGGTTATGCCGAAGTGCATCTCCTGAGTACTTTTAAACTTCATCCAGCAGCTTTTATTTTGATTTGATATTTGCCAAAGTAGATTTTATTTCCAGTCTGTTTTGGTTTTTGGTTCCAGAAAAGATTTCTTGCTCATTTCTGTAGAGTTTGCCAGGTTCAAGCACATATTACGACTTCATCGGGGTTCATGAATCACAATAAGGAGTTTAGTTTCAGGAAGGGTTGATAGAAATGGAAACTTGGGGAAAAATATAATTTTACTGAGAAGCTGTCGTTGAAAAAAGTTTGAAAAACATTAAAGGAGCTATACCCGATATCACATCTGGCTAGTTTAGCTAGCGATAGCGGCTAGTTTTTTTGCTTTAGCATGACGGTCTTTCTCTGCCAATGGGGTTAACTTTCGGAACGTCCAGATTCTGATCAGCCAGTAAGCGCGTTCCCCCAGGAATCTGGAAGTTATGAAAGTTAACCCCATTGGAAAAGGGAGAGGGTCACGCCAACGCTAAAAAAATGGCCGCTATCACTAACTAAACTAACCAGACGTGACATCGAGTATAGCTCCTTTAAAGATGGGGAGATGAAAATGTGTTTTTTTTTGTGAATGTGCTGTCGCTCTTTTAGCAGCTGTTTCCTCTTTTGACAAAAACATGCTTAACAAAACTGGACACTAAAGAAGAGTCACAATGGGAAAACTTCAGATAAACCATTCATTTTTGTTTTTTATATGACCAAGATGGCCACGATCTATTTCCAGTTGGTTACTTTCAAATGTTTGAATCTAATGTTGTATCGCAGAGTTTATAATAAAGCTCAGCACTGCCGCTTAGTGGAGATTAGCCGTAGCAACAGAAACGACGCATGAAAGTATGAAGGCAGCGACGCATGAAGACGTTTGGAACGGACACCCGAATTACGTCCGTGAGGGAGCATAAATGGGCCTTAAAACCTGCAAGACAGTGGCCCAAGGACCCGAGTGGGACCTCCCTGTTACACACAGATCCACTCAATCAAAAGCTGAAGAAAGATCAAGAAAATCTAGATATTTGGCTTCCCTCATTAGATATCAGGGACCCTTACCAGTGGAATGAAAAGCTGATCAATGTGCCAGATTAATGTCAAAAGTAGTGAAGGATCAGCGGTTTATGTGGTCTTGTGGTTTTCTTGGAAAGAGATAAAGACGGAAACATGGCACCACAATGTTCTTGTTATGCTAGGTCAGGACCTCAGGCCTGTTGAACCTGAAACCATTTGACCGTATTTAAACCGAGTAGACTCAAATATCTCCCATCTCAGACATCTTCACATGTTGAGGAAGTTCTCATCCCTCTCTAACAATTCATCTGTCAGGATGATTTCCTGACTTCCTCTGAATACATTCCAAAGTGTCCTAGGGCAAGACAATGAACCCCAGGTTGCCTACTGATGTGCCTGTCGGGGTGTGAATATGTGTTAGAGGTCAAAGGTCTTTGTGTGTTACTATAAAAGTGGACGGGTGTGCCCGGACCTGGACCTGGACCCGGACCTGGCTGAATTTTGGGCTGAACTTGCTGCTTCTCTGTCTGCAGGAATCCTGACAGGATCCTTCTACTCAGTCTCCACGCTTCTCAACCAGATGATCATGGCCTGTTACGAGGTAAACGACCAACATTGTTCCCCCCCAGAGAGAGAGAGGGTGGGGGAGTGGGGGGGTGTCATGCAAACCATCAGCTGATCGCTTGATCTTCATGGTAACGTATTCTGGTAGTTTCATTTCTATATGGTTAAGATTTTCCTTAATGTCTAAAATACAGAAATCCGATCAATTGACAGAAGACATCGAGGGAGGGAGAGTTGGGGATTGGGGGAGGGAGACACCAGAGTTCCTACTGGATAGGACTGGACAAGAAGCCTATATAAGGTGTTTGCTGGGTTGACCCAGATTATCTCTGATGTAGTGGATGTACGGAGGCTTCAGCATGGGCGGGTCAAGAGTGTACAAGGGTTAGAGTGGTGGACGGGAGAACTAGTCGAGCCAGATTATTTCTATCTGATTAACAGTTTCTGGATCAGTCCAATTTATCCAGTAGGCTTCATGGTAATGATTTAGTTACCTTAGATCTTTACCTTTCACCAACTGCCACTACAACACCAAACAGTTTAAGGATAGAGGTTTCTGTCAGAAGTTTGAAATGTTCTGGGCAATATGGATGTTAAGAAGAGAGTTTAAATCTCAGCGGTGGGAAGCAGGAAAATCACAAATGTGTGTATTTTGTTTACATTACGGCAGTCGTTCTACAGTGAGGGTAAAAACGGAAAGTCAGGGTTTAAAAACAAGATCAGGGATCCGTAGTCTTGTTTGGTGCAGACAGTCGCAAGGTGCGTTTCCATTACCCCTGGAATTGCGAAAAACCTAAATATCGCAATTGAAATCCTGTCATGGAAACACCCACATTTAAAAAAAACTCTCGAATAACGCAAAAAAGTTTTTACGCTCTCAGGAGGTGGTTTTTCAGACGTATCGATATAGAGGTATTTCGCAATGCTGTAATGGAAACACTTTTTTCGCATTTCCACTTCACTGGACGTGACGTTGGGCGTCGCGTGACCATTTTGTTTATAGGAAGGATGACTGGGAATGTATGAATGGAGGACAAAAGGGGAATCTTAATTTCCAAATAATCAAACAGAAAAATATAAACCTCTTCTTTGACAAGTGTTTGGAAACACCCTGTTTAACTGTTTTGATGTTTATAGCGCGATGAGGTTGAAGAGAGGACGGCGCAGAATGAAACTGGTGGAGATAGAGATATTATTGGAAGCGAGAAAAAATGAATAATGAATATTAAATGGAAATAATAAATCAGGTATCCTTTTAGAGCCTTAGAGGCGGTTTGTTTATGAGGACATTGATAGAATTATGCTAGTATGGTCTGACATCAGCAAGCATGTCTCCTGTGACACTGCATTGTGACGGGTGCACTGTATTTGAAGTAACGAGAAGGATCAAAGGTGGTGTATAGGTGGGTGTGGGTCCTCCAAACCATCAGGTCTCAGAACAGTTAAATAGAAAGCACAATTAATATCACATTTAATAACCATTGAACAAAATTGAGAATGCAGCACTTCATTTATATAAACTCAGGTTGAATCCTGGTGTCCCTTTCATGTTGTGGTTATGAATAAATTTAAGAATGAAAACTTAATCCGCTGACTCCACCGACCATCACAAAATCAGACTGATGCGCGTCTGCACTCCTGCAGAGGCTGCTTCCACTCTCATTATCCAGACGCTGCAGCCAGTCTGCACCTTGTTTGGGTGGGAGGCATGATCCTCTATATCCTTTTACCAAATCAGCAAAATACTTTTGATCATGTAGTTAACACTGGCAAATCTCAAATAGATCAGTCGAAAAATGTTTTTGTAACTAAATGCATCTTCTTCAGAGTGCGGTGTCACGAGGTGAGATTTTATGAGAAGTGCAGCTTTTGTGCTACACACTATTCAATGGAAACACCAGCATATTGCAATTACACTTTTTTCCAAATTTCAGGAATATTGCATTTATTTGGCAAAATAATGTAATGGAAATGCACCTACAGGCTGCAACAGAAGAGGCAGGAACTGAACCCTCTCCTTAAGGAAAGAGTAAAAGGTGCATTGGTTAGAGCAGTGTGTGAACTCACCAATGTGAGAGATATATACACCCCTAACCCTAACCCTATGGGCAGCAGGAAGCAGAAACAGCATCGGATGCTGTGTTTTGGTTTTTTGTAGTTTTGCTGCAGACCGTTTTAATAAATGGCTTTTAAAGACAAAAAAACTCTTGTCCTCTCGTCATCTGGCCTTTTATCCCTTCTACTTCTCTTTCCTTGCCTCATTTTGTGTCCTTGTTTTGTCTCCCGTCCTCATTTCTCTTCTCTGCAGAACCAGGAGCTGAACGCTGGCAGAATCGGGTTGACTCTGGTAGTCGCTGGGATGGTCGGCTCCATCCTATGTGGTCTTTGGCTCGACTACACCAAGACATACAAGTATGCAGCACATGATCCCTTGTCTGCCTGGGATGACAGTGTGTTGACACTTAAAGATGACATCACACTGTAGAGCACGGATAGATAACTCTGGTCCTCTAGGGCCAATGTCCAGCAGGTATTCTGAGTTTCCCGGCTACAGTGCACCTGATTTAGATAGCAGACTTGTGCAAAGCTTAATGTCAAGGCTTTGAATAATCCCCTTATTACCAAATGGTCTGCACTAATCAGCTATTTACCAATTGATCTGAATCATGTGTGCTGGAGCAGGGAAACTCCTCATACCTGCTGGATGCCGGCACTCGAGGACCGGAGTAGTCTATCCCTGCTGTAGATGACAAATGTAAATGATGGTGAAATGCAAAACACTGGGCAAAGTCTAAGTCAGTTTCTCAATTCAAAGTATGCTGAGAACTTATGTACCTAGTAGTACAGACCTGTAAGAAATACAGACTATGGAGGATGGAAGTACGCATATTATGCATTTGGAACACAAGCGTACTATGCAGTGGCCTACATGTTAACATTTGCATATTTATTTTCCCCCATTCTCTTGTTTTTTCAATATTCACAAAGATAAACAGAAGAAAATGTACATGTTTGATTTTAAATTGTATTCATTTACCATATATATTGCTCTATGTATCATATATTAGAGACTTGGAAACTTGATGTAGAAAGTGGAAAACTTGTCACAGAGACTCGGAAATGTCTGGTAAAAGCTGTTTTCAGGAGCGGAGCGAGATGGAGCAGGAGTCAGTAAAAAATATTTCTGATTGGTCATGACGCAATAATCACTTAACTGTTACTCTTTCTCTGCAGAATTACAACTCTGATTGTGTACAGCCTGTCCTTTCTCGGCATGGTTGTCTTCACCTTCACTCTGGACCTCAGTAACATCTACTTGGTCTTTTGCACTGCTGGAGTCCTCGGGTATGACAAGCTTCATGTCTTATACAACATGTTATAGTTTCATTTGATTATGAGACTACCATGCAGAGATCTGATGTGTAAACACAACATAACAATTAGCATGTGCATGTTCTGATTGTAAACGGCCAGTTTTGCTGTCACATATCCAGCTGTGTCTGTAAGATCAAGTGTTGACACTTCATGTCCATATTTAATTTTATTCTGAAAAATGGCTTATGACAAAAATTATTCAGCTGTATGAATTAGTGCGTACCTGCACATCTTTCCTTGATTCACCCCACCTCGAGCCTGTACTACAAAGCCGGATTTTCTCTTATCGAGGTAACTTCAGGGTTAACCCAGTGTTTTCCGTCCTACGATGCTGGTTCATTTCTGATCGGGGTATATCACCATGGTCAGGGTTAGGGGTTAACTTATGCTGGACGCCTAACCTGGTCCGGACCAGGTTTAGTTCTGGAGAAGAGAACAGCGAGTAGTTAGTGTCATCTTCCTGACCAATCAGGTCACATAACTGTCCTGCCCATCCTGTCCACCTCGTTGCGCTGATCACAGGAGGAGCTTTAGAAAAAGAAAAAAAAATTTTTTAGAAATAGATGGAATAGATATTAATGAGGAAATAAAACCTCACTGAACACTTTCAAGTTAAGTTTTAGTTTCTGTTCTTGACTTCTTCCCAAGTCCATTAAAGTCCACCAGGGTTACATCTCAAATAACTACGCTAACAATAATTCTCTAAAATTACAGAAGCAGGATTTTATAGACCAACAACTTCTCGCGCTGTCAGAATTAATATTACAACACAACCTTATTGTATTTACTGCCAGTGACTGTGGGTGTTATTTTTAATTTAACTCCACTAAAGGTAAAATTGCCCCGATATTCCCAGAATATATCTTTTTTAATCCTTGGATGCAAACAATTATCCGGATCACTCTGAAACGTCTAACCGGTTCTTTTTTATTCCGTTTCTGAAACTTAAAATTTAATCGAAAATTCACCCATAACTTTATTTATGTCGGTAACAGTCAGACAGAAGAATAGGAAAGGGAGGAAGCTGTCAGAAACATATGGACTGTAATAAAGTGATCAGGGTGCTGTACTTTATACTGTCTGATGAAATAATAATGCATTGTAATCTTATACATTTGTAAATTAATAAAGTCTGAAAGCAGCAGTGTTGATTTTGGCCTCATAATAGGTTTAAATTCTTTATATATCTGAAGAATAATTGCTGCGCTTTAAGCACTCTCCGCAGCCTGCAGGGAATCACCTTGTTGATTGGTCAGACTTCGCCCTTTTTATGTGAGCAAGCACTGATTGAAACAGGAAAACACCGGGTTGAGTTACCGAGTTGATAACCAGTTTCGTAGTACTGTTAATCCAGATTGCGGATGTCTGGTTAAGTCAACCCAGGTAACAGAGAGAAATCCAGGGTATGTTAACCCAGCTTCATAGTGGCCCCTGGTTTCCTTCTGTCAATAAATTTATTTTATATTTATCTATGTTTTATTTGGATCCCCATGCTTCCTTAGGTCAAACCCATAGGGCCTTTTCACATGGCGCGCTCGGGCCTGGGCCAAACGTGCAAAAGGGCAAGCTCAAAGTGATTACTGTGGAGTGATTTAAAAAGGCTAAAATGTTAAATATGACTGCCTGGCTTGCATCCATAGTGTACAAGAAAACACTAAGTAACAAGACGAGTAGGGCTGCACGATTATGGTCAAAATAATAATCATGATTATTTTGATCAATATTGTGATCACGATTATTAATCACGATCATTCACTGTGTTTGGAAAAAAAAAATTATTGCATCAAATATAAACAATGTGGCTACAAATCTTAGAATGAACATGAAA
>JAVQJG010007789.1:0-13445 GCA_036024015.1 Craterocephalus amniculus | reverse complement strand
CTCTCCTTCAGGCCTGATGAATGGGACCATCAGGCAAGCCAGCTGCCCCGGAGGTGAGCAGGTTGCCCCTGCCGGGCAGCCAGGCCATCGAGCCAGGGGGAGGAAGTGGAACAGAGTCGAATGGGACTGGGCAGCGCTGGCATGCCAGAACTCACACCAAGCAAAGCTTGGACATAATGAACTAGTGGAAATATGGAGAAGCGTAGGGAGGGCCAGTGAAGCAGAGGGGTACAGGATGCACATGCAAACAGGGGGCCAGTCTGGGCGCCAGCAGCACAGTGGGCAGCATGGATACACTCACAACAGGGTTGTGCTCACAGTTTGCTTATGACGTTCCTCTTCTCTTGACAACAGTTGTTCATTATTCAACAAACATATTAACCAGTAACTTTACTAGTGAGCAAGCAGGAAAAGTGACATTTACATCCAACTTTTATGTTCAGCGTTAATTACACAGACTACATGCATTCAAAATATCCACTATTGCTAATCTTTACAGTACATTTATTTTACTATCCCCTGTGCCAAAATCTGCCATTAATCCATTATGTTGTTCTGCCCGTGCATAAATTACACTGGCTATGCTGCATGCTTGCCATATTTAACATTTGCTTGCATATGTGCACATAAGAGAGGGCACAGTAAAAAATGAGAGAATAGCACAGAAAAAAACATTATATGGATGATCAGTTAGGCAAACAAACATTATTTATGCATGCATATGCATTCATCTGTACAGCAATAGGCATGACATAAAAATAGTGTGATAATTAGAGCAGGCTGTGGCTGCTTACAGCACAAAAAAAAAAAAACACCAGTGACAACCGCTCC
The DNA here is from genome assembly GCA_036024015.1 of Craterocephalus amniculus. Lineage (NCBI taxonomy): Eukaryota > Metazoa > Chordata > Actinopteri > Atheriniformes > Atherinidae > Craterocephalus > Craterocephalus amniculus. The sequence continues at coordinate 12,614 of JAVQJG010007789.1, read as the reverse complement.
ACAGCTGGCTGTTTAATACTAAACTCCCTAAAAGTGTCATACTTAACCAGAATAAGTCAGAAAACATGATGAACACTGATTTTTGGCAAGCAATAGCTGTTTCCATACAACCTGCCATATTTTTTTTTCCTCTGCCCACTTTAGCAGCATACGTGACCTCTCCCATCCACTCCTGCCAAACAGCTATAGCCATACCCGCAATTCATTACACCGCAGTCTTAATGTGCAAATCACATAGCTGCTGCCAGCCTTGGGTTTGTTGTGAAGACACACGGAGATGGCAAATTGGTCAAAGCAACAAAGCGGACTCAGAGAAATCTCAGTGGAGTGAAGAAAATTGAGATGGTAAATGTTGCCCTGATGTACTTCCATTTTAACATGAGAAATATATGCTACAACAAGCCAGAAATAAAAGCAAAGGGCAAAAGCAAAACCACTGAAGTACTTTATATTCAATGTCTTTTACTTAAGTTAACATTTCAGGGAAATAAGAGGTATACTGTATTTACAGATTATGCTTGCTTGACTCTCCTGACTACTGCTCCCTTTGATTTTCGGAGCACTCGCTGCTATCCAGTATTTCCAAGCAGCCTTCAGGTTAGCTGCTGTGGTACCTGTTAAAAAAAAAATCTCTTATCACTATCCAGCTCACTTCTTCTCTTTGTGTTCCCATCCTTAGCCACCGGGGGAAATCTTTATTTTCATACCCAAGTAAACATTTTTATAAATGCAAACACGTTCTCTAAAGACGGCTTCAGAGGCGAGACTTGCCCAGCACCTGAAAGGAAAGCAGCACGCCTCTCCTGGCCTCAGCCCTCAGAGTAAGCACAGCTGTGTTGAATATTTCCCTCACTCCTCAGTTCATTTGAGGGTGATCTGAGCTCAGTTAGCCCCAGGACATGGAGTGGTAAACAGGCCCGACTATCAAAGCAAACCACCCCTGTCAGAGAGACTGGAAAATGAGCCTTTGACCACTGAAGCTGTGGATGCATGTTGCCAGCAGTCAGGCAGCAGTGGGGTAAAAGCTCAAAGGCTCTCTCACAGCACCTGGCTTGACCTACTGTTTACATCCTGAAAACACAAAATTCCCTAAATCATCAGTGGGAAGCCAGATTGTATGTCTACTGTAGCCATTACTGTAATTACTGTAGCGGAAGTCGGAAGTGGGTTTTTTTTACTGAGTAAATGCATACATTGGAAAATTCAAATTGGCAGGTGTGTTGTTACCACAAATTGTGATAAATTAAAGCTGAGACTAAAACTTCTCATGGAACCAGTCATGGTTTAGATCTGAAAGGGTTCAAAAAACTGTTTTGTTTTTTTTTTTCCTGCAACTAATATTCTCACAACTCAAAAACAAAGCAAGCTGGCGAGTTAAAAAGAGAGGCGTTATAAGGTATGTGGGACTGTGGAGAACCTCCCACACAGCAATGAAACAGTAAACATTCAGCTTAATAGGTTCTGCTCTCGATCGGGTTCCTGCATTTTCAGGCCCGACCGCTCAAGTTATATTTTTGAAGACTAAGAACAAATAAATAAAGCGTCAAATTCATTGTGAAGTGTCCACGTGGCAGAGACGCAGGCTGCGAGGCAGCCAGTACGCCACTCTCTCACTGCCCACATCCCTTCATCCCGTCACTTAAACACAGACTCATGCTCTATATGAGAAAATGACTGGATGCATTTAGCTTTGCTTATCACAGAGTAGCATTCATCTCCAGGAAATAGCATGTTCCGCGAGATGTGTTTAACTTTAGAAGTTATGTTCAGACCACAAGCCTGTCGTTGGTTTGAAGAAGTCCAGAAAAAAAACTGGGAAGAGTCTCCATCCTTTTCTAAAGTGAATTTGGGGTGTGCATCTACTTCTTTGTGTCTCAATTTAATCATGTGGAAAGGAGGGAATGCCCCAGGTTAGTTCCCTTATTACCCTCGTAATACCTCATTATAGTATGCAGAGGGCCGCGGCCCTGGGGACGGATCTTCACCTCTGTCAAGCTGTGTCAACCTCTATAAATTTATCTCCTCACTCAGCGGCATAATGCGGCTCTAACTAATGCAAATTGATGCTAACAAGTCCATCGCAGTTTGCACGAAGTAAACAAAGATTGAGTTAAGAGGAGCTGTGTTCCACTCGCTTGAAGCACATCTGAAGGAAACATTATTTGTCATGGCAATCACCAGAAATTCTTTTCACACATTGTGCTTTAAGGAAACACATGTTTGATATAAGCAGCAGCTTTCATAAGATGCTGAAAAGCACCCAGTAAAAAAAAACGCAAAAAAAAAAGAAAAATCACATGGAAACAGTGAGTTCATGTGTTTCTTTCACACACAGCTGGGCATGTTTTGCCGAGTGTGTCACCAAAATCAGCAGTGATGTCATTGATGGATGTCCTTCAACGGCCTGTACCTCATCCTCTCCCCCCAGTGGACTTTAAGTGTTTCACCATTCATCAGGGAGCTACTCTAACCAAAGTTGCTGTGATATGAGGATGAAATCACTTTAGGAAAGACAAGAGCGGTAGGTTATGTGAAGGAAGTGTTTAAAGAGAATTACACAAATGTCGTGAACCGTGATGTCCCTCTGGTTCTGACCAGTTCCACGCTTCACTTAGGAGACTGCAGAATGATGCCGTCTATGTTTTACCCAGTCCATGAAACGACTTCCTCTTCTTCCTTTTATGCTTTTCTTTCCAGCCTCCGAGCCATTTCCTTGTGAATGGCGCAAAGAGCAACAAAAAGTAAACAAAAAAAAACTACAGAAGCAAAGACTGTACGTGTGTGTGTTCTCGGTGAGCTCTTCGGAGGTGGGTGGAGGGCTGTGAAAGGCCACATTGTTGATGTCAAGGCCAGTCAGCATCAAAGGGCTGATTCAGGTTGTGAGGGGAGTCTCAGTCTCTTTTCTTCCTTCTCTCTCCCTCTCTACGCACACTAACACACACACGCATAGATACACGGTTCAACTCTGCCCCTTTAAAAACATTGTGATTTACCATTCCCCCATATGGCCAAAAAACAATATTTGGAGTTGACGTGTAATTTAGTGTCAGGTCAAGGGGGCATACAGTAACATGGGAGAGTGTGTGAGAGGGAAAAAATAAAAAGGAACACTTATTCACCACCTTTTCACTTCACTGAGATATCTCTGATGGCTGAAATGTACCTTTCATGAGCAGTTTAGCCATTGCACTTCACATAGTAACCTTATATTTCTGCTACAAATATTGCAATATGTAAAGTAATTCTTGAACTTACAGATATAAATGAAAAAGAAATGCGTTTGCATTATCTGTTTCTTTATTTTTTTTTTCTCCACAGCTTCGCTGCAGAAGTAAACAGTCAGAGCAATCTCAGCTCAGAGAAGCTGGGAGGTAATCTCAACAGAGGGGCCGCGCTTACAGTTATTTGGAAATGCAGACAGCAGAAGACAACACTTCTCACTATCTAAAACAACTCAAACCACAAAACTTTCGCAGTATTTTATGAGAATGCCGATGGTCATTTCATAACTTTTGCAGAAGTTTCTATCTCTCAGCCCCTGCAGAGAGGAAAATTGAAATTTTTTGAAAAAGAGAGGTATAATTTTGTTCAAGATTGATAGGCATGTGGTCCTCCTACAGAATATTCTGCTATTGACTCTTGTTCTGAGCTTCTGGCACCTCGGATGCTGACAATCAGGTGCCTGGTTGGCACATGAAACATGTGGAGGAACGTTATGTTCGGTGGAGGGTTAGTATTCTGTCTATGCCAGTTTAATGAGGGGTGAGAGTGTGGAAAAGCCCAGTAAACATCACGCCGATTGCTGCAGCTGTAGGGTAACAGCTTTAGCCACAGCAGTGCGAGGGTGTGGGGCGGCACTTCCTCGACTAGAAAAGCAAGGATTGCTATCAATGCAGGCATATTCAATGCAGAGAGGCACTGAGATGGGATTCTGCAGCCAGTGGCAATCCTATATCTCCACAGTCTGGGAATGAACTCTACCCTCCAAGATGAAAAAGCTTCCCCCCACAGAGCAGGGTTTATCAGGGACTACATCCAGAATTTGGGTGGAGAGGAAGGAGTGGTCTGATGGAAAGGTCTTCCAGGCAGCATCAGGAGGAGGCACCAGACTGTCATGACAGTATTGTTTCTACCACACGCTACTGAGGCCCCCGCTTTCCAAATGATCAAATTATCCAATTGTCTCTTCAGCCTTCAATTGTTCGACCCAATAAACAACCTCAAACACCAGTCATTAGCAGAATAAGCTGTCTGGCATTGGCAGATGAGATTTGCAAAGTTTTTATGGGCCGACCCACAAACTAAACTCCGCTGCTCATCGCACAAATCCATTTTCCTTGCAGATAGGGCTCAGTTTAAAAGAGGAATAAACAGGCTTCACTGCAGTATTTGGCATTTATTGCCAAATAAATTTCACAGGTCTGCAAATAACCAATCTGCCAAAGAGATAATTCCTGATTTTTAGTGGAAAGTATTTTGCTTTGGGCAACATAGAGGGCCTGAAGAAGCATGTTTTGACCATTATGAATTTTCACAGCACGTTACTTACGAATTATACAGTTACAGAAACTGGGTCTGGATAACCCAATTTGTGTTGCAACATAACATTGCAGCAGGGACCCTGTTACACATACTGAGAGGATGGGGTGACAACGTTAACCATGTACAGTAGATGTCACACAGTAATCTGAAATACAAAAAGTACTTGTTTCTTTTTTATTTTAGTTTCTCTCTTAGTTTAATTAACCAATGTTTGGATTGTATTGTCATAAATGAATAACTGACAGTTTCTCCAAAACACTGTTGATTTGCAACCTGATCTTCACGGCTGCAGCTCACAGTTTATTTCCTCCCACTGACTGAACAGTGTAGGAGCAGAGAGGTGTGCACTCTTGCCGTGCAGTATTGATACATGTTTGTCCAAAATAATAACTGGATTTGTCTCTGGATGGAAACAATGAGATGAACCGAGGCATGACGTTCACTGCAGTGAGTGACAGGGAGGGAAGATATCTGAGCGGGGACTGTATATATTTGTAGAATTTAGAGAAATGAAAGAATAATAGTCCATATTTGAAAACAAAAACCATAACAAATCTATGAACATAAACTCCAAAATTATTGGGTTCACATTTGGTTACATGCTAAAGTACTTGTTGCCTTACGCTTTGCCAAAGTATTTCCTGTGGAGCTTTCACTTTTTATAATGGCCGAGCTGAAATGTCACATTTAGCTGTTAAAAGTATCTTTACCCCAAATTATTTATGAAAAATACTCACCTCGCTTCAACTCTGCGCGAGCGCAAACGCTTCTTATTTGGATGGATGTCGGCAATAGCGCGCACAAAACTCCTCATGTCACTTTTCTGTTCAGTTCACAGCAAAGAGCAGGAAAAGCTGCAGGACTTATTGAGGGGTTTAATTACACCCAACAAGCGCATTAGACTGGTGAATTGTGTGTGTGTAAGTCAGCGTTTTTGTGCGCATGTCTGCGTGCTTGTGGTTGTGGTGTGTGCCTCTGCGTATGAATTAGTAAAGTCAGACTCCAGTCGCTGTGCTGCCATGTCAGGAGGAGATTTAACGAGCTTTAATAACAAGCTTTAATGAGCTTAATTAGGAATCCATGCCATCCCCGTGGAAACGCCTCAACCCCACAGAACCCAGCTCTGGGTCTGACTTGCTTGCAATTGGATTACTGTGGCTAATGTCACTGAGATACAACAGTGATAACAAACAGAGCCCTGTGGGGGTGTCAGGTCGAGAGGGGGTGCAGGTGACGTGAATGGGAAAAGAAGGGACGGATGTCAGAGAATCACCGTTTGCAGTGGAGAACTACCTGTTATGGGATGAAAGAAGGAAGGAGGGAGGAGAGATAACCAGCAGAACCAGTAGGATTAGTGTTGCTCAGGGATTTGGCTTGTACACCGATGACACAGGAGGATGAGTCCCTTCCTCCGCACCACTTTCGCTCCAATAATAATTGTGCTTTCGTAGGCTTATGTTTGGTATTGATTTGTCTTATATGATAAAAAGGTGAGTTTCTTTAATTTTCCTATCTTTAAAAGAAGCGGTGGATGATTGGTGAGTGTAATAAGGTGGAAAGGTTATAAATTTTTTTCAGAATTTGGCATAGTTTTGATGTCTGATTAAAGAACTGTGTCATACTTTGGTCAAAGTACCACAAAGATACAATATTGTGTGGTAGCTTTTTTTTTTTTTTTAAGTTTGTTTAACACCTCTGTTCATACAGTAGCAATAGGGTGGAGTGAGCCACTTAACTCCACTGCATCTCTCTCGTGCAGGATGTATGTGAGATCGGTAGTACATCAAGTGTTAATTTACATTTAATTTAATTTACTAATGCTTCAGGCCTTTTACCTATAGAGTATATGTTACCTTCACTGGAGCTCACACTGGCACACATCTACTGTATAAGCAAACTTCTTTCTCAGTTTAGGTGAACTTTCTAACTACTGAGGAATATTTACTATAGATAGAAGCCGGGTGGAAATAAAGATGGGAAAGCTGTATACTGTGCCTCTACCCTGAGCTGAGCTTATGATATAATAATAGCCTCCAAATCGGAATGATTCAGTGAATAATATTTTTACAGATTTAGACAGAAAGACAGCAAGTTTAGTCATATTTTTCTCTTAGGTAGTGATCACTTCAAACACTACTGAATTAATTGCACTTTAATGACAATGTCTCTTAAAGCTTGTAAAGCCAAATGTATCATATGAAGTTTCTGTGATGGTTTGCATCACTTTACTGTTTTGTAAAAACTAAATCCTGCTGTAGGCCTACACAATTTACCAGTAACAAGTAACATTATAATTATTTTATCATATCATGCAGTAATAATAATAATAATAATAATAATAATAATAATAATAATAATAACAGACAAGTAATTTTTTATCCACATTTTATGGGGGAAAAAAATTTGACTTTTTTCTACATTTTTTCTTTGGTTGGGCTTTCAAGGGTTAGAAAAGATAATTAACAACTGTCAGACTGCTTTTATTAGACCTTTACAAGGTAATCAATCCAAATAAAATGATTTTTCTTTTAAGACTAAAGGTCCATTTACCCCCAGTTAAACCCTACTTTATATGTTTAGAAAGTCTTGTGTGTTTCAGAAGATGTGAATGTGCAACCAAACGAATGCATATCAAAAAAGAAAACTAGTCCACCCAAAAGTGTCGGTCTCAGTTCGCTATAATGGAACTAAATGCAGGACACAAGCTACACCTTATGCAGCAGAAACATAAGACGGCATCCATCATTACTGAAACAAAAGGAGATGAAGATGATTCTGAAACAATGATCAACATGACGCTAAATTCTTTTCTTATTTAAATTGCATCATTTTTTGAAGGGGAAGCGGGCAAAATGACTATTTTCACACATCAACTACCAGAAAATGTTAACGACTGGATCACAGGAAACCTGATCGGTTTCTCCTCAGTATAGTCAATACAAATCCTGATTGTGTACTGCTGAAAGTGGCGCAGCATTTCCAGGTATGGACGGCATCTTTCAGCCCTCTCCTCCCTCTCTCCCTCCTGGATCGTCTTGCCTCACTCTGACCACAGAGAGATTCTGCAAAGTGCCGTCCGACAATGACAGAGTAACCTTTCAGATAACCACGATAAAGCTGCCCACCCCATCGCTTCCCTGCTCCTCCCCTGCTTGCGCACGCACGCAACACACACATATAGATATGTGAATGCGGGCAAACATAGAGGTGAATACACACAAGCATATCTGATGACCTCCTCTCTGAGTAGATGAAAAGTCTTCCCCCGGGGACTTCTCCTCTGCCGCACACACATGCACACAGACCAGACCTTTTCCCAGGCGTGGGATCATGGGGTGTCATCTGGCTAGTGGGATGTCACTGGACCCTCGGATCCACCGAGGTCACCGAGGTCTTTTAAACGACATCAGGCAGATTTGAGCATCATCTCATCTTTCACCGTCTATCTGCTGGATTCTCTCTTCTGCCTGCAGCAGGTCCCTTCATGGCAGTGCTATATATAGTTACCCTCGCTTCCCGGGATGCTTTGTAATGTCCTGCTGTGGTGGAAAGAGTCTGTGGCTCATCATTATAAATCAGCCAGTTAGAATAAATAAAATTTTAAAGAGCTCTCTCTGGATTCAAAGTGAAGTCTCCATTAGTGAGGCCAGTGCAAATGGTTGCTTGCATGGAAACGCGTAGCAAATCAACACAACAACCTCTTTAATCACCTTCTCCGCCTTTCCCGCTCTCCTCCTTATGTCCTTCCACTCTCTGGGTTCTCAATGATAAAGTCCTGTAACATTTTAAGTAAGGAAGGAAAATTATTTCGGATGAAACACATTGTTTCTTACTCCCGAAGCTCCACAGATCTCGGCCCTTGTTTGCTGATTAATATGAAAACGAAACTTCACAAAGATATTCTGTAACCTTGCGCAGGTCTGCGTAGGTCGTGGGAGATTATTGGGGAGCAGAAGAGGAAAGTGTAAGCTCATCTTATCGTGCTGCGCTCTCTGGCAAATGGGCAGAACTGCTGACAGAACCCAGATAGCAGGCGGTGGGGATAAGAGGAGCAGAATCAGAAACAGGGCCACACAGCAGGAGCGCCCAAAGAGCCACTGATTAGAAGGCAAAGCAGCACTTCCAAAGAGTTTGACAAAAGAGCCGTGAAAAACAAAAGAAGATGCTGCGAAATATACCCATTTTTAAGCACTCACACAGACACACACACACACACACACACAGGCTATGATTTCATTTCATGTCAGCCTTGAGGGAGGGCTGAACTCTACTCGCTTCATCATCCTCCCTCTCGATCACTCTGTTCTTGGCCTGCTGCACGCCTCCAGGGCCAGCGAAGGCAGCGATTAACGACAACAGTCAGAGTGTGTATGAGTGTGTAAGTGTGTGTAAGGCCTGATCGTTAGAGCGGCCAACTTGTGTAATACAATTACAGAGGCTGCAGAGAAACTGCTAATGTGCACACAGGCAGCTCTGTCAGATGGATCAGGTATTGAGTTTTCTATGCTTAATTCACTTTCCAGCACACACACGGGTGCATTAGTTAGATTAGACTAGAGGAAGGGGACGGGAGGTGGGGTTGGTCTACCGCCGAGCCGGGCAGATTTGTTTAGTGGTGGCTGTCAATTACAACCCTGACCCTTGCACTAAATGGCTGCTCAGCCGGTGGAAAAAAAAAAAAAAAAAGGGAAGCAGACAAAAGCCAGACAAGATTGGTAAAGACGTGGCATTTTGCTGCAGGAGATAACAAGTGGCATGTTGTGGAGTAAACAATAGTCAAAACACTGCGCATAATGCCACGCCAATAAAACAGAGTGCTGCGGCCCGAGAAGGCAACGTGTCCATCAGTAAGATTAGTGAGGCAATGTTATCACTAGAAGGGGGCAGTAATGGGACGACACAAGGCCGCTGGTAGACGGGTACTTCAAAATATGAAATGGAAAGCAATTGATTTAATTTGCTCTTTTTAAACGTCTCGTGCAATTTAAGAGACTGATTGTGGGTACAGCCACTCAGGAACTACTTTCCCTCTTTTTCTCTTTATAGGTTGCATTGTGCTAAATATAAAGAAAAGCGCATAAAACCCGGCTTTTATACGAGTAATAAACTAAGTGCTCATATTGTACTTTCCATATATAATCATGAGTCATGAGACATAAATAATTCATTATTTAAAAAATTTAAAAACCATTTTGTTGAGTCAGAAATCTATTGCCAACTTATTCTTATGTTTTTAAACACGCTGGGGATGGGAATATGAGTATAACCCATTTTTCTTTTCTTTTACACGAATAAAAATCTAGCTGTAGTGGGAAGTTCTTTTTCTTTACCAAAAAAGAAATAACATCTGTTTTCCTGTTTAATTTGACGTCAGTCATCTCAAAGGAATGGCACACAGGAAGATGCAATCACAATGCCAGTTAGAGAGGCATTATAATTCCCCTTCCCTTCCAGAAAGGATAAATAAAAAACCAATCCCACAGAAGCTCTACTCCAGTAGCTAAATGAACGGCGGGAAGGGGGGCACAGTTTCAGTAAACACCTCCCTCCCTTGTAAACATATGTAATCACGACAAGATGGCCGATGCAGAGTAGCTCGTAATTGTATCACTGAAATGAAATGAGTGAGTTTGGGGGGGGGGCTTTGCAGCTGATTGAATTAAAATGTCCGCTTCACTCCCAAGAGACCACCCTGATACAAAGGATAGAGATTGTCTGCTTGTAACTGTGGCCGCAAAGTTACAAATAGGCGGCGATGCTTTTTCTTCATATGACTCCATGCTTCTAACAGGATGAGACAAAAAGAACAAATGAAGAGTTGAGAAGAAATGATGTAAGGATGTGAGGCGCTCTGCAGAAAACCTTTATTGGCTGATAGATGTTAGACAGCAACATCCCCTCACTGTGACACATCCATCAAAGCACTGATCACTTTTGTCCTCCCTTGTCAGGTCGGCTCTGACCAAACCATCTGACTTCTTGACACCCGACAGATCAGCGTGTTAAAAAGAAGTGACCGCTTGCACGCCTTGGATCTGACACACCCTGTTGAAATTCCATCGACAGTTCGCAGCGTTCTGTCAACTTCTTGTTAAAGCAAACTAAAATGGAAGCTGCAGCGTTTCGGAGTTTATTGTCGAAGTTCCCCAACATTCGGTCGGTGTGCACACGACTGCCAAAAAAAAGGAAAAGAAGAAAAACAGCAGTGAAAACCGAAAGCAGGTTTTCTTCGGCTGGAAAAGAAGCACAATAAGGTTCAGATTACGCTGCCAAATCTCCCAAGAAATTGCAGGGGAATGGAAATATGCATGTGATTTGGTAATACTCAAAGCTGCCCAGTCCTTGCAAAACACTGGCGTGTTGAGCGTTGTTGTGTTTGTTTAGCGGATTTTTGCCTCTTTTCCATGAACAAAAAGCCACACAAAGCAACCCAGAATAGCTGCGAGTTAATGTGCATGACTACTGGATGCTTCCAGTCTGCTCATCCTGTGGGTAAAAAGCCAGGCCGTTTAGGAGTGGCTCTTTACTCTGCAGCTCATTTTAGCCCCCGTCTCCACCTTCCTTCCTTCTTCTTTCTCCCGGGGCTTCAACCGTGCTTTTGTTGGCGGGGTTGACACGATGGGGCAAATGAGTGCAAGATAAAATATCTGGCATAGAAAAGCAAAGAAACGTGGCTCGGAGAGAGCTAAGTCTTTGCAGACTTGTTAAAACAAACGTGATTTAGTAGTGTGAAGCTTTCAAAATGCAAGACGTGTGCGCGGGGATTTAAACAAGCAGCTACTGGGGGAAACTCATCAGGAAGTATAGTTTACCAGCGCCGGGCTCCTTCCTTTACACAGCAGAGGTTACGCCGGGTTGCCCTCCCCCTCCATATCTCCCCAGTGTAACCCCTCTCTTCTTTTACCTGACAGATCAGCTTACCTCACGTCAGCCTAAAAAACCATGGGAACCCCTATGCACAGTGTGTCACTGCTGAATTATCGGTTTCCGCTGCACATGCTCCAGCGTATCTGCAGCAAGCCATTACTGTGTATCAGTTTACAGCTAGCGAGCTGACTCTAATGCAGCTGGGATGCTGTATGGAGACATAGCTTATAGATGTCTGGAATTAGAGAAACAAACCTGCCATCCTACTAAGCTCAGTTGTTTTTTTCTCAACTCAGTTTTCATTCCTCCATCATCTTGAAGGAGAGCAATTCTAAAAAAAAAACCCTCACAGCAATTTCTTCCAAACTGATGGGATGGTTGCAAAGCTCCTGATGTCAGAGGCCACTCCTGTGGCTCAGTGGTTAAGAGGGTCCCCAGTTCAAAGCCAGCTAGAGGCCTAATTTTTACGTAACTTCCTGGCTTGTTACCAATAGCAAATAAACCATATACCCCAAAACAAAAAGAGAATGAAGAAAAAAAACAACTTTAGATCCCGATTAAAAAGACAGAGCACTAATTCTGCAATATTAATCACACAGAAAGCTACATACAGTATAGTTCCAGTTTGACTTGAGGTTAAGATATCTGGTGATCAATGAAATTATCATAATTCATCCAATGGCAACAAAAATCTTGGTGTATGTATATATCTTTGAAACAAGGATATAATTTGTTTCTGAACCACAAATATCAGCCACAGAGATGACATTAAAAGACTAAATAATATGCAACTCCATTTTGCAACACAGTACTCGTACCCATAATCCTTTATTTGTCCAAAAAAGGGTAAATAAATGGTAATCTTTAAGCAAAAGTGGAGAAAATGATTTACTTTTGAGAACATAAATGTACAGAAGCATTGCCATTCCCACATGTTAATTTTCTAAATCATACAATTTGTTAGCGCTATTTCTTAGTCACATTTTGCTTCCCATCTCTAAAGCACGGCTGTCATTTTCTAAATAAGTAAGGAAAAAAGAAGACTTTACCTATTTGTTTATCTTCACTTCATCTTTTTTGCTAATTGACCAGACATTGTCATAAATGGCAAATATTCTGATGACTTCTCAATATTTATATGAACTAACATGAAAGAAACAGTTGCTCCACCTAGGACTTGGGGGGGGGGGGGGGGGGGGGGGGGG